>CAUYLG010041176.1:0-179412 GCA_963573385.1 Cacajao melanocephalus | reverse complement strand
CCACCCCAAATCCATAAAACATACATTTTTCTCAGTATCACATTATACCTATTTTAAAAGTGACCACATAATTGGAAGTAAATCACTCCTCAGCAATTGCATAGCATTTCACAGGTTTAAATAAAATATTGGTTGGCTGCTTGTTTTTTTCATCCCTTATTCCTTCCTGTCTCCATTGTTAAGCACAATTATTGGCATAAAAGAGGTTTTTAATAACCATTTTTAGACTGCATTCTAGCCTCGGCAATAAAACAAGAATCCCGTTCTCTCTCCCTCTTTCTCTTCCTCTTTCTCTCTTACATTCTTTCTTTTCTTTCTTTCATTCTCATTTTCTTTCCTCTCTTTTTCTTTCTAAAAAAAAAAAAAAAAAAAATGTAGGCTCCATGAGGGGCAGGAACCAGGTCTGCCTTGTTCACAGTTAGAGTCAATGCCTAGCACAGTGCCCAGCACACATTACATCCTGAAAAATATTAACTGAAAACTGAATGAATAAACACTAGTGTATTCAGTGATCAATAATTATTAGAGAATTTTTAAACTCCTAAGTGGAGGTTGCACTACTGAAGCCATTGTTGAGTCACCTGCCAGAGACACCTCCGTTCTCAGTCCATTCCCAGCCTCAACGCCTACTCCACTAGTGCTTTGGAGGTACTCAAGACCCTCTTAAGATCCACCCACCCTCAGCACCTAGCACAGAGCCCCATACACAGCGTGACACCTGGCACTGAACCACCCTCGCCTCCTACTCTGACTGGCTGGCATCCAAAAAGTGGCAGAACATTAAGGAAGATCCTCAGAATTTCTGACATTACCAAAAAGTGATTTTTTTCCTTTTCTCTTAGGAAACAGATGGAACTGAAAATGATCCTATTGTTCTTAAGTAAATTAACTAGCATCAGGTGCCCATTTCCCTGAAGAGAGGCTTCTGAAAAAGAAAATGTAACAATGACAGAATGTCTTCTAAGCCTCTTTATTTAGAAACCAGGCTGGCTTGATCTTTATGCTTCTATTAGCATCCCAATTGAGGCAAGAGAGTTATAATTCAATGCATGACAGGCCCATGATTCCTGCCCCAGGGAAGGCAATAAGTGATGTCGTGACCCCTTCTCACTCTCACCATCACCACCACCACCTCCAGCTGTGCTAATTGTGTCCACAAAGCTTGACTGTGAACTGTGAGCAGATCTGCCTGGATCTGCCTTCAATAGCCCCAGACTGTTCAGACACCTGAGAAAATTCCACCCTTCACAAAAGCCTGGAAGAGGTGCAAATAATTTCTGACTCTTGCTTGATGCTGGGTTGGAAAAGGAATAAAGGAGCAGTGTGAACCTTCTAACAATCTCTTGGCTTCCTGAAATGTCTATCTTATTGAAATTAAAAGAATTAAATAAGACTTGGCCCTAGGAAGGGAGTCATCCATATTTTTGACAGATTCTAAAACAGCGACACACAAGAACACAAATATGTTCACACACACACAAGCCCCAGCTCCAGCAAGGTTATGAACAAGCTAGTAGTTACCAGGCTTGACTAACACATCAGGAATGAAAGAAGACCCTTCATACACACATAGGGCGGAAAGGACTGCATCTCACCTGCCACGTTCACTCCATTCATGTCATTGCCTTTCTCCTTGCCCAAAGTGTCCATTCTATACTCTCCCCTAAAATCTGCTTATCCTTCAAGTCTCACTGCTTCTGTGAAGCCCTCTCCAAATTCTCCAACACTTCTCTGAACTTCTACATTACTGATCCTAGTCATTGAGTATAAACAGCCTCTCAGTGCTATTTAAGAGTTTCAGATTTTTGTAATCTTTTCGGCAAGATTAGGGTAGCTCTTACATATTGCATTCCCCTAAACCCACCAGCGTGCTGCACACACTGCACATATTCAGTAACAATAACAATTCAATGTATATTTTTCTACTAGTCATTTGGTCAAATGGGCATATATGTGGGCAGTGCCATAACAACAACAATAGCTATTATATTTAAACATTCACTCCAGAACAAGTCCTATATAAGTACTTTCTATATATCACCTAATTTAAATTTCTCAATAACTCTATGAAATTGGTACTATATTTATTCCCACTTTATAGGTGGGGAAACTGAGCCTTAACTCAAATGTATTGGTTAACTTTTAACCAATAAACTGATTCCAAATGTGTCTGTTTATAACTTATAAAATTTTATTTATTTTTAATTTTGTTTGAGATGGAGCCTCACTCTGTCTCCTGAGCTGCAGTGCAGTGGAGCAATCTTGGCTCACTGCAGCCTTGACCTCCCAGGTTCAAGTGATCCTCCCACCTCAGCCTCCTGAGTAGCTGGGACTACAGGCATGTGCCACCAAGACTGGCTTGCTTTCGTTTTGTTTTGTATTTTTAGTAGAGGCGGAGTTTCACCATGTTGGCCAGGCTTGTCTCAAACTCCTAACCTCAAGTGATCCACCTGCCTTAGCCTCCCAAAGTGCTGGGATTACAGGTGTGAACCACCACTCCCAGCCTTATAAAATTTTAAATAAGCAATTCAGGCCCTACAAATACTTAACAAACAGACTCGTGGAATATAGCCTCAAAAGGACTTCAGAGCTCATCTAGTCCAACTGTCTGGTCTTACAGATGATGAAAACAAATGTCAGGGATGCGAAATGACTCTCCTAGGAATAGACAGCTAGTAAGAAGCACAGGTAAGACTAGAGCAGTGAGTCCCTTACTCCTGAGGTGTGTGACTTCCACTACTCACAATTTTACCAAAAAAAAAAATATATATAGTTTTTTCTTCTCCCCAGTACAAGTTCAACATCTTTGAGGATTTTTATCTAGTAGACTTTGTACAGGAATCTCAGGTACAGAGGTTATTAACAGCCCCTCTGGAATGAGCTGGGCTCTCTTGAGCCTTCTTTTCCCTTTCGTCCCTTCCTGCCAACTTCCCTGTCATCCATCTTCTCCCCCAACCTGGACCCCAACTCCAGATTGCACTGCCCCACCCTTGCTCTTAACCAAAGCTTCTCTATGGCAGGGAGAACATTAGAACGCTGCTGGGGCTGCCAAAAAGCAGACAGTAACACAGACTGTGACACAGGCAGCCCAAGCAGGGCCTTTCACTAGACAGAAATCAAATTACCACCCCCCAACAAGACAGAGGGGATTTACACTCCTGCCTGCATCTGGCCCTGCATGGCAGCCTCTGCCCGCCATGGGAGGGGAAGCTAGAGAAGCAGCTAATTGCACGGGGGCCTCTAATCCAGTCACAATCTAATCAACCTTGGGGCTGTCAGTAGCAATGCTGTTTTCAAAAGACACTTTGATCTTCTGAGTTGTCACTGCCAAAGTTGACCACATCAATCCTTCTGTAGCCAGAAGCTACCAGACTCATGTACCCATTAGACCAGGGACAGGAAAAAAGCCAGCACTCCCGACGCACCAAACTAGATTGGAGCAATTCCCAAATGTTTCACTTCATGGGGAAATTGGGCACAGGCCCCTTAGGGAAGAGCACTGCAAGAGGCACAAGCAGTTCTTCTATGTTTCCAGGAAATAAGTGTTTGGCCTTACTTCTAATTATTAGCACTGACTGCTTTATTTCTAATTATTAGCATTTGAGTGACAAAATGTTTCCCAATAAAAAGGCCAAAACAGCTCTGTGGAGAGTGTTTTTCTTTCTTCAAACTTAACTGGGAGAAATATAATTGACTTCCTCAGGCTCCAGTCTTTCCTCTATCTACTTCATCCTTCAAAAAATAAATTCACTTATCTATATTACAAATCCCACTTAAGCACCCAATCTGTGGACCACTGAAGAAGAAAGATGAATAAGACCTGATCCCTGGGAGACCAACAGACAGCAGGCCATTTCAGTGCATTCAGTATGGACAATAATGTAGCTATGAAGCAGGAAGCTCAAGGGGTCATGTCACTGTCGGACACAAAAGCTAACAAGCCCACCCACACCCTCTCTATTTGTGGCAATCAGTGATTTTCACCGATATTCCAGTCATCTTTGTTCCAGGCCCATGGTGGGAATGTCTTTCCGTCCCCTTCCCATGACCATATCACTAACCTTGACCAATAAAGTGTGAGTGGAAATGACACACTACTTTTTTTTTTTTTTTTTGAGATGGAGTCTTGCTCTGTCACCCAGGCTGGAGTGCAATGGCACGATTTCTGCTCACTGCAGACCTCCATCTCTCAGGTTCAAGTGATTCTCACGCCTCAGCCTCCTGAGTAGCTGAGATTACAGGCGCACACCACCATGCCTGGCTAATTTTTGTATTTTTAGTAGAGACGGGGTTTCACCATGTTGGCCAGGCTGGTCTTGAACTCTTGACCTCAAGAGAGCTGCCCGCCTCGACCTCCCAAAGTGCTGGGATTACAAGCATGAGCCACTGCACCCAGCTGACATGTTGCTACTTTTAAGTGGAAGCCTTTAAGTACTGATGTGCAAATTTCCATGTCTTTTCCCTCCAACTGTCTCAAAGTACAACATTTCAGAAGGTAGAAACTCCATCAGCATGACCCTGCAGTGAGGAGGACAGGAAGCAGCTTCCTGCTGACTTGGGCTGGACTTGTAGCATGAGCAAAAATGGAGCTTTGTTGACTTTAGCCTCTGAAGTTTTAGACTTATTTGTTTTTACAGCATAACATAGCCCACCCAAACTCCCTAGGCTGGCACTCGAGGCTTTCCCATAAACCAGAGCACCTATTCCTCTAGGCATTTGTTTCATAATACTTCCATGAATTCTACACTCAAGCCAAACTGGTCTGTCTACCACGTGCCAGCTGTATCCAGACCACCTAACAAGCAGGTCTTGTCTCGTGCTAGTCCCTTTGCTCAAGATGTCCTCCTCCCATCTAAATCCTACCACCCTTATGAAATCCAGCTTAGTAACTCCTCCTCCAAGAGGCCTTCCTGAATGGTGTGAGTTAGAAATGAATCCTGTGAATTCTGATAGCCCTTTAAGCATCCCAGTCATGGGTATTTATCTTATAGAATTTTCTAGAATATTTGGTCATTTATTTGTCTGTGCCTCTGCTAGATGTAAACTCCTTGAGAACAGGGTTTGGGGGTCTTTGTGACCCACACTCCACGTAACCTGCACCTTGGGTGCCTTCAATGTGGTAGTCAAAGGTTATCACTTGCACAGTCTGGAACGTTCCTTACAGCAGCTTTGAATCACTTTGTCTCATTTCTATAAAGAAAATGTGGTGAGCATTATGAACCTGAGCCACTGCTAAATCCGACCTTCCAAGTTTTTATCTCAAGTTTCTATTTTCTGATCCACTTTCTTGGCCCTCATTATTTTCTTTTCACCTACATTCTCAACACTAGTAAGTGGCTTTTTTTCAGAGGCCATTTTCCACCAAAGAACTAAACTATTATTTCAAGAGTCATCACTTCTGAGGGGTCGAGGTGCAGGCATTGAGCAGTGAGCAAGCCTCCCTCACCAGGCAGGTAACTTCCCTCTGCATCCAGCCTCTCAGCAAATGGAGCAAACTCCACATTGCAGGTTGCTGCACCACATGGACCTCTGGGGTAATTGAGAATATCTGAAGCTGTAAGTGATAAATACTGTAACTCCCTCCTTGCAGGGTTCCTATGAGGATTAGAGAGTAGCCGGGGCAACGCCTGGTACATACACAACAGGTACTCAATGAGTGACAGCCATTGTGTTAGAACAAAGCATCAGTCAGGCCACACATGGGCACACAAGTGCCTGAACATAGTGGCCGTGGAAGATCTAAGGGATGGCTGGCAGGGCTTCACTCTTCTCACCACGCCCCTCCAGCCCTGGCTCCATCTGTCACACACCCATAGTCTCCCCCGACGCTCTGTACACTGTTTGAATTTCCAACGTTAGGAAACCTATCATGTATGTTTGAAAATACTATATCTCTCTCCTTTTAAGGAGGGTCCCTAGGAAAGTGAAAATAAGTTTATGTGACAACTTCCATCATCTAACACATCACAGAAGATTCAGTAACCAGAGGCCAATCCAGGGAATGGAGCATAGGCTCAGTGACACTGTCCCATCGTTGGGATAATGTGGGAAGAGACCCACAAATACAGAAAAAGAACATGGACCTTTAGAGAAAGAGATCCAGAAATACAGAAAGAGAACTTGGATCTTTACAGAAAGATCTTGGAATTAGGTCCACCCTTTATCACAGGTATGAGGATGCTGAGCCCCAGATGCATTAACAAAAATGCTGATTCCCAACTCCAGACCTCCTGATTCCCTGCTTACTGCTCCTGCTTCTACACCATGGATCTCCTGGAGACAAAGGATGTTAGGCCCCAGAGATTGTCTTGCTGGGTCCCACCCTCCTGCACCCTCGCTGTTGCCCTCTACCTCTGCCTTTTCCTATATCACCATTGACAGAAAATTCCAATAATTTAAAAAAAGGTGGTGATGAGGGGAGGAAGAACAAGAAAAGGGGCTTCCCACACACATGTATAAAGCCCTGGCAGGCCCCAGGGAAATAAACAGCTGCTCTAGCTTTCTGATTTGAGCTGTTAGCAGAGATTCCAGAAATTCAGCTGCTAACCACAGCAACAGAAGTATTGCCTGCTCAGCCTCCCACATCTGTTCCTGGGCTCCAGAAGTGGGGGGGAGGCCCAGCCTGGGAGGCCTCAGAGCAGATGGCAGCTCCACTCCCTGTGGATGACTTCACTTGGGTAATTATGCCCGACAAGGAGGTTGGGAGGCCTCCTTCCTGGTGATAATTAGCCAGGATAAATAAACTGAGCCATGCTTGGAGGTCTTGGGAGAACATGAAAGATTAACATTAGTGACTGTGAGTCACGGGGCACCTACTAAGTGCAGGCGCTTTACAAACCATTTTCTGGTTAATCCTCCTTACAAGCCTGTAAGGTATAGGTTTTATGGTCTCCATTTGCATGAAAAAAAACCCTAAAGCTTATAAAATATTAAAGCAATACACCCAAGATCACATAAGCAGTAGGTAACAGCTTCAATGTACAAACTTTAGTTCAAATGACTCAGGAGCCTGTGATTTTTCCTGGTGTGTCACACACATACCCTTGATGTCACTGGCGATCCACAGTCTGCTCCCTGACAGACACTGAGCATCCAAAGACAAATAAGCCACCGGCCCTCACCCCGGGGCTCACGATCAAGAGGAAAAACAAAAAAGAGACATCGAGAATTACGCCACCAAATGGGAAATTCTTTCGCAGAGGTGGGTGGTCACCTAGATTATTTTTGTTGTGGTGGTTTACTTCATTTCTGTTGTCCCCAGGACCCCAAAAGGCCATGGATAAATAGCAAAATGTTTTTGAGAGAAAGGAAGAGACTTAATAAAAGCAGAAAAGAAAGAAAAAAAGAAAAGTACAGTATATATCTACATTTTTAGAACAAGAACCTCCAAACTAAACAAAGGGACTTCATTGAGTCTTGGGAAGGTTGGCTACCAATGACCAGGACTTCCTACCATGGCCCGAGGACATTTATGGTGGATAAGAGGTCACTTCAGTTAGACATCTGCCTATGGCTCACTTTATATCTTCATACCCTTGGTCTCAAAAAGTCATCAGGCATCCCATTGCAATCATTTTCCCCCAGAAAAGTAAAGAGAAGATCTTAGGGCTAAAACTGGAAGTAGAACAATTCTATACACATGCCAGCTCCTAGAAAAATCTTCAGAGGTTGGACAGTCATCTTCTAAGATGGGACAGGAGGCTTCATGCACTGAGTGAGTCAGGAAACTAATCCATAGGGTTCCATTCCACTCAGAGGGTCCTGTGCCATGTAAGCTGATCCCAGGCACAGAAAAGGATAAGATATCAAGTAAGGCTTTGAAGTTACTGGAAAGCCAGACAAAGGACCAAAAATAAAAAGTGACTATAATAGGTCAATGTCATTTGTGAATATATTTATTAAGCACCCATCATTTATGCAACAGATCTGAGGAGCAGTGAGCCAGGTAGACCAGAAATCCATGCTCTCAAAAGCACATACACCCTAGTGGGAGGAGACAGACAATCAGGACATAAACAAAGTAATATAAGTTCAGGTATGGGAAAACTCTTAACAAAATAAGATAGAATAATGTAATCTAGAGATATTACAAAGCTGCCTAACTAGAAACCTCAGGAAGAGCCTCTCTAAGAAAGTGACATTTGAGTTGGGTTATGAATAATGTGAAAGTAATTGTCCAGAAAAATTCTGGGAGACCAAGATTGCTCTGTGACAGAGTACGGCTGGCATGTTCAAAGCCAACGCTATTGGATGGAACCAGAGGGGAGTGTGGAAAGAGAGTCGGGTGAGAGTTATAGGTTGTGATAGGAAGTTCTATTTTATTCCCATTACACTGGTAAATCATCAAAGGTGTTTAAGCAGGGGAATGACTTGATCTGACTGACACTTTAGAAAGATAAGTCTGGCCTCTGTGTAGAGTTTGGACTAAAAGAATGGAGACAGGAGAACAAGCTAGAATATTATGAATGGGTTTGGGACATTAAGAAATAATCTCCAGTGATACAGCAAAGTTTATCCCATAAATATAAGGCTAGTCTAACACTAAGAAATCTATGAATATACCTTATCACCACTTATCAGTCACATATCACTTAATGACAGGGATACATTCTGAGAAATGCATCATTAGGGGCCAGGCACAGTGGCTCACACTTGTAATCCCAACACTTTGGGAGGCTGAGGCGGGCAGATCACTTGAGGTCAGGAGTTCAAGACCAGCCTGGCCAACATGGCAAAACCCTGTCTCTACTAAAAATACAAAAATTAGCTAAGCGTGGTGGTGTGTGCCTTTAGTCCCAGCTACTTGGGAGGCTGAGGTGGGAGAATCGCTTGAACCCAGGAGGCAGAGGTTGCAGTGAGCCAAGATGACATTGCACTCCAGCCTGGGCAACAGAGTGAGACTTTGTCTAAAACAAACAAAAAAACGAAACGTATCATCAGGTGATTTCATCATTATGCAAACATCACAGAGCATACTTACACAAACTTAGATGATAGAGCCTACTACACACTTTGGCTATACGGTATAGCCTGATGCTCCTAGGCTACAAACTTGTACGGCATATTACTATACTGAATGTTATAGGCAACCATAACACAGTGGTAGGTATTTGTGTATCTAAACATACCTAAACACAGAAAAACAACAGCTAAAATATAATTTTGTGAGACCACTATAGTATATGTGGTCTGTCCTTGACTGAAACATCGTTCTGCAGCACATAACTGTATATGACAAAAGTATTTGACTGGCCGGGTATGGTGGCTCACACCTGTAATTTCAGCACTTTGGGAGGCTGAGGCAGGCAGATCATTTGAGGTCAGGTGTTTGAGACCAACCTGGCCAACATGGTGAAACCTTGTCTCTAAGAAAAATAGAAAAATTAGCTGGGCATGGTGGCGCATGCCTGTAATCCCAGCTACTCAGGAGGGTGAGGCACCAGAATCACTTGAACCCAGGAGGCAGAGGTTGCAGTGAGCCAAGATTGCACCACTGCACTCCAGTCTGGGCAACAGAGCAAGACTCCATCTCAACAACAACAACAGAAAGCATCTGATTATTTCAATAGGGCATTTAATAAAATTCAAATGCATTCTAAATAAACATTTTTAAAAGTGAGAATAGATGAGTAATTTTTCAATAGGATAAAGAGATTCTCTTTCCAACTGGCATTATTTTTAGCTGTAAAATACTAGAGGCCCCAAACAAAGATTCCCATTATTTCTATCATGGTTTATTATTTTGTTTAAAAAATTCTAGACAAATCAATAAGATGTAAGACATAAATAAGAACCATCAGCTTGGAGAGAAGAAAATTATCATTACTGATAGAGGTTTTGATTCATTTATCTGCTGAGAATGTAACCTTGACATGGGCCTACTGTGTGTCTGCTGTTTACAATATGCTACTTCACTGAATCCCACAACACATTAGGGGGTCACATCTTTCTTCTTATTTGACATACAAAGATGAGTAACTTTCCTACTTATGAAACAGGGAAACTGAGATTTGAACATAAGTTTGTGATTTAAAAGCCTGTGTTCTTACACTATGTTGCCAAAACATTAAAAGGTAAAGCCAGAGGCTGCCAGCAATTCTTATTTCCTGCGGCTCCAGAGCTATGGAAATTTCATCCTGCCTTTGGAATCATGATAGGACCTAGAGCTTGCCAGCATCTCAAAAGTCTTGGTGCCAGAGGAAAGCAGCTACCTCCCTCCCTGCAACCCCTAGGTCATTCCACCTGGAAGGAATTCCCAGAGCCTCAGCTTCTCTGCATAAAAAATGCTAAAGAAGTCTGCATTTCAGTATGAGTCTTTGTCCTTCCTAGGAATATTTAAGTTTCAAAAGAAGGATGTTTTTTAACCCAGCTAAATTTGCTATTAGTTGAATTGTGTGAACGTTTTAGGTGCAGGAGGGATGAGTCTTTAGCTTCTCTTCCCTCCTCCCAGTTTTTGCCTCATGTCACTTCCCCCCATGCGAGAAGATGTGTGCTGACCCTGCCCAGAAGCCACGTGTTGCTACATGAGGAGACTCAAAGAAAGAAGCCAGGCCCCTGAGTTCTGACTGTACAACCTGACTGGTCTCTCTAGACTCAGACAAGGCTTAACCCTACACACAGGGATGCTGAGAGGTTTCCTGAACGAAAGAATTCTGCCACCTGAAGCACTGAGTTCCTGCTGAGAACATGGAGCGTTCTCTTTTCATCTTGGATGTGAACATCAGAATAAAATACATCTTTTCTCATTTTCAAATGAAACCCTCAGTTCAAAGAATTGAGGCCTACTGCCTCTCTAAGATAGAGTGGACTGACATCTCTCTACATTTCCTCATTACTCTTGAAACGCCAGTGTTATGGGCAACAGGCAGTTTACCAGCTGCCTGAATTCAAAATTGGCAAGCCCAAACTGGCCTCTTCCCAGCTGCCAGTCACTTTGAAGCTTTTCACTTTCCTGTGGATACTTTCTTTCCTCCAATCCTAAACAACACAATGCCCACCTGCAAGTGGCGTCGGTATCCTGGCCCTTCTCCCATCTCAGCCTTCCACTGTGTAGCAGGTGTGAAGCGTGGGTATAGTAGAAAGGAAAGGAGAAGGATGAGAAGGACATGAGGAGGGGAGGAAAAGAGAGGACGAAGGGGAAGGAGGGGTACCTGAAGAAGGGCTAAAAGGGTGTTGACAGAAGACTGAACCCACAGGGTGGTGGCATGTGGCACCGTCTCTGCAAAGCAAAAGCATGGGCACTAGAGGAAATATTTATCATTACCTGAAGCATCTCTCACTGCACCATGAGGACCAAGCTTTCTTTCCCCAGTTGTCTCAACTCATATTCTGACCACACAGCTGGGCACTGAGGAGTGTGGCATCTCAGTTTGGGACCCTTGGGAAATCTGTCCCCAAGGAGGTTTCCTGTTTCCTCCTGACCAGCGCTTACCACAAACTCTGGAAGGATCTCCTGCAGTGTCCAGAGGCCGCTGCCATCCTCTCCCCAGACACAGGACCCTGGACAGCTCCCTGCAGTCCCTGGGGCCCCTCCCTTTGGAGGTTTCCAACAAAGTTAGAAGGTTTGCCTCTCTTGGATTTCAGTCACATCAACAACAAAGATAGATTTTTAAAATTAATTTGGAGTTTCCTAATCCACAGGCAGGGTTGGTATTCTGCAGAACACAAGGCTCTTTAAACATGGCTCCCACGTCCCCCTCCAGTTGCCCCATTTATCATTTATGACAAGATGTTTATTAGCAGCAGAGCAGTAAACGGTGAGTGAACATCTGAAAACGGGGCTATAAAATTCCTTAAATCACAACTGCGCACGGGCAGCCACCATCACTGGGATGAGACTTCCCTTCATGGCTCTGGAAAGCAAGGCTGGTCTCCATCTGCACCGAGGTCATTTACTCTGCTTAGATGCTGTGGAAGGCTTTTTCCTAAGTAGAGTCACTTTATCCCTTGCCCATTTCATTTGCACAGTTCCTAATGTATGGCAGACACTACACTCAGTGCCAGGACCTGAAAATGGCCCCAGCCTCGTGGGAGCTCACAAGTTACATGCAAGTGGCAGAACACAAACACAACAGCATCCTTTGCTCTCTGAGGGACTCAGGCCCTGCTTCTCTTTTTTTTTTTATAGCTCTATTCATTTATTTATTTGCTTTTTAATTCATTCATTCATATTTAGAGGCAGGGTCTGGGTCTGTCACCCAGGCTAGAGAGCAGTGGTGAATCATAGCTCACTGTAGCCTTGAACTCCTGGCCTCAACTGATCCTCCCACCTGGGCCTCCCAAAGTGCTTGGAGTACAGGCATAAGCCACTGTCCCCAGGTTATACCTTCTTTCTGTCTTTCTGTCTCCTACTAGCCACCACATCCCCTATGCTCATACTTCTTATGGAGGATCTAGTTTGTATGTGTCCTGAGATGAGCCTGGCCACTTACTCCTGCTCAGTGTTACTGGTGATCTTCCAGAAGGCCCTCCTGGCACTACTACATTCTTATAGGCCAGAGAGAGGAGGGTTTGGCTGATTGGAGAAAGATTCATGGAGCTTCCCTATTATTTTGTAGCAGAGGCCACATTATTGCAGTGCTTCACCTGCACAGCCAGCTGGGCTTGCCCTTGCAGCTGCTTCCAGTCTCCCATGTCACTCAAGACACAATGTGGCAGGACACCTCATGTCTCACATGTCAGACGTCATGCTTTGTGCATCCCATCTCCCACACCGCAGGACCCATGGAACCCCCCAAACCTGGAGCCCCCCTCCAACCTCCTAGCCATACACACTGGAGGGCCCCTGAGGCTTCTGCTACAGGCAGGCAGGGAGGGTGTGCCACTAGCTCACCACGGTCTACCTTATGAGTTCTGCCTCCCCAGGCGGCTGCCCGGAGGGTCCAGGTAACACAACCTAAAAATCTGAAGGGGCTAAGGCCCCATGGGGAAGAGCCTTGGCTGATCTGAGTAGGAAGATAGGGAGGAGGCAGTGGATCTGTTCTCCCCTGCTCCTCCGAACAGACTGTTCCCAAACTGTTTCTGTTCAACCTCTCCTGAGACCTACCATTTGATGGAGCAATAGCTGGGCTTCTGAACGGTTAAACTGTAGCCGGTTTGGTAACACAGCTCTTTGTATTTGCTTTTTCTCATTCTCATCTCATTTCCCCCCTTCTCTCACTCACATCCCTGGAATTGCACTCTTGCAACCCTATAGAGCATGAGCTCATAAGCTTTGCTTCAGGTTCTTTTTCCTAAGAAATTCAGGGTAAGACACCTCTCAATCATAAGCAACCAAAAATAATTTCCTCACAATCTTCTATTTACCCTACTCAGCCAGTCTCCTCAAGCCTGCTCAGACTTTGCCTGGCAGCCAGCTCCCTGCTACAGGGTGGAAGAGGAAGCCAGGAACTTTTCAAAAGGAATCACAATGGAAGGTGAAGAAAGGTCCCTCTTTGATAAATGGAATGAGATCCTTTATCAGTCCAAGGGACCAGGTTCCTCACTGACAGGCAGAAGCATGCCCCCAGCTGGGGCTTACACAGACACACTCCCCAGGGAGGATGCTTTATGTGGGGGAGAAGATGGGAAACCATGAGGTCTCCTTCAGGGTGGAGCACCATGAGCCCAGCTGGCCTTGGATGGGGCAGTGCCAGCCTTGGTGGTGCTTCTGACATGCTTGGCACTTTGCAGAAGATACAAAAGTAAATAAGATTGCTCCTTCCTTTAAGGAGCTTACATTTCAGTAGAGTGTATCAGGCTTTAAAATTAGCTATTTTGGGCATCATGGCTTTACAACTATTTTTGGTTGTTTTCCTTTTATTTCTTTACCAGATTGAAATAACTGGAGGAATTTTCTCCAATTTTTTTTCCTTCTCTAGCAGGTATCCCCAGCAGTCAATTAATGATAAGCCACTGTAAAACACCTAAATTAACCAATCTACAATCTTCCTTTACAAGCTTTTTTACTGTCTTTAGATGAACGTACGATGAGAAATTCAACATTAATAATTTTGGATTTCCTTATCACTAAAAAGAAAATGAAGAACCTCAAAGCACCAGAACAGTTTATCAACCAGTCTGAATCTATTTACCTTCATTTGAATGTCTTCTAGAATATGTAAAAAGTAATAAAGTGTGTCTTCCATGCCACATGTACAACAAGAACTTCTATAATTGTATATACGCCTTTGATGTATTTTCTCAAGATTATCAACTGTGTGTTTGACAGTGAATATTAAATCTGTTATCAGTTGAAATTTTTATATAAGAATTGTTTCACAAACAGAAAACATGTAAAGCAGTATGAAAATTTGGCCAAACAAGTGTTCTGTATCTACTTTAATAAATGGTTATTATTTTTTAAAAATTAGCTATTTTTGGCACACATGTCCCAAACCTCATCAAAACTGATTCAGACCCATAGTCAGGCGAAGCTCCCTTGGCAGTAAATGACACGCTCTTGCAACACAACTGTCCAATAGATAGGGAGAAGTGTTAGTCCACAAAGTGGCCCAGGCACTGAGGTGTAAGGTGAAAGGAATACATGTTTTGAAACAGAATACATGCTTTGAAAATAGAATCTTGTTCCACATTTGCAACAAGAATCTATTTTCAAAACATGAATTCTGTGCTTATTACACATAAACATCCTAAAGGCTGAAAATCCACAGATAAAAAAGCCCCCAAACCTGACTTCAAAAGTTTACATCTATGCCAGGGCACCAACATGTTCAGTTTTAATATGATGTAGCATCATAATAGAAATGCAAAGTGGGAGCAAAGAGGAGGATATCTAGTCTAATCCAGGAGTCTAGCTGAGCCGTCTTAAAGAATGTATAAGACACAACCTGATAAGATCCAGTGGCACAGGACAAGCAACTGGCATATGCAGGGGCTAGAGGAATTAAACCATTCTGAAAGCTCCTGCCAAACACTCCGTCGAGTCCTCCTCATTCAGAAGCCCCTCACTGCCGCTCCTGCTGCCGTTCCCACCACCACCACTCACACTCTACAGCGACATAATCCAGAAACCTCCACATCTGTTAGGGGCACTACTCACCTCTGGTTTTTTTCCCTCAAGGCTTCCATGAGTATTTACTCTACTTGTTACATGGAACAGTGGATTGGCCAGGCAGATACATAAGACGCCTCCCATGCTCCCACCAATAACAGTGGCTCCCTTAGGCAATGATTGACAGTCCCAGTGGGGAGGGGCGATAAGGCAAGGGATTGGAATACAGGCAGCATGAAAACAATAAACCCTAGGGGATTTACTGGGAAGGTCATGAGGAAACCTTCCGAAAATACGGAAAAGTTCTATATCCTGGTAGAAATGTGGGTTACAGAAGCATACATATTCATTTGTCAAAACTGACTAGTGAAAAAGTTTATGTATTTTATATACATTTATTAAATGGCAATACTTATCTTCAATGTATATAAATATTACCTTTTAATAAACTGTAAAAAGATAACAATAAAACCAAGTGGAGTTGGGCGGTGGGTCACAGGATGGATGAAACAAGAACGGCCAAATGTTGATAATTGTGGCGGCAGGGTGATGGATTTATATACCACAGTGTTTATTGTGCAGTGTGTGTGTAAAGCTGTATTCGTTGTCATGCATGGCCACTGAAGTCTCTGTTCTGTCAGTTTAGTGGTAAGCTAGTGAGATGCCTGAGATGTCCTTAAACACCTGGAGTCAAAGAAAAAAGAAAAATGAGGCTGGGTGCCATGGCTCACACCTGCAATCCCAGCACTTTGGGAGGCCGAGGCAGGGGTTCGAGACCAGCCTGGCTAACATGATGAAACCCCGTTTCTACAAAAAGTACAAAAAAAATAGCCAGGCTTGGTGGTACACACCTGTAATCACAACTGTAATACTCAGGAGGCTGAGGCAGGAGAATCACTTGAACCTGGGAGGCGGAGGTTGCAGTGAACCAAGATCATGCCATTGCACTGCAGCTTGGGCAACAAGAGTAAAACTCAGTCCCAAAAAAAAGAAAAAGGAAAATGAAAAACTATCCTTCTAGTCTTTGTATATTGGTTCTGTGATGGGACACTTCTTCAAACAAAGGCCATTTATGATTCGGCCTTTGCCTTCACTTCCTGCTTTCAGGGAACCTACAGGTCAGCCAGAAGTGAAAGCCTGGGGTTTCCTCAGGTCTTCCGCAGGCATGTGTCTAACCCTGAGCATGTGGAGGCCTTCTAGATTCCCCAGTACGCACAGGAGCTTTTCAAAGCCCTTACTTCCCCTGCCGCCTTTTCCTTCCCAGGATTTCCCATCTGCTGCTCGCCCTGACATTTATCCCTTGCCACAGGTGGTGGCAGCTTTTAAATGCTTTCAACAAGCCGCTTCAGCCCTGAAAAAGAGCCAAGTCAAGAGAAACAAAGGCAAGCCCTGAGCCTATCTTTCAGGGAGCCACCAGACAGCTTAAAACACACAACCATAATTCTTTGAAAATAAGAATAAGAGCATTGCCCCTGTTAGTACCAGCAACTTCTTCCGAGAACATACATCACCTTCTCCACAGTTGCTGCAGAACTGAGCAGGGCTCGGTGAGTAAAACAACCCAGTTCTCTCTTACCAAAATTCAGCAGCTTCTTTCTTCATTCATTCAACTAGCATTTGCCTACTTGTAACTTTTATTGGATTACAGAGTTCTTAAAAATCGGATTCTGACAGTTTTTGCCAGTTAAATCACTGCTTTAATGGAAACATTTTTGAAGTTCCCTACTTAGTCATTTTCAGTGACGTCACTCTTGTTTATTCTATATGTGTTTCAATTCTTCTGTAGTAAAAAGTTTTATAAATGCCCCAGGTAGTTCTGGTAACAACCACTTGCCCTTATCAAAGTTTTAAAAAATCATTAGTTTAAATGAACTCCAGCTATCCTTGTGATTTGAGTAACTCTTTTTAAGAGACCAGTCTTGCTATGTTGCCCAGACTAGTCTTGAACTCCTGGGCTTAAGCCTTGTCCCGAGTAGCTAGGAGTACGGGCATGTTTCACTGTGCCTGCCAATTGATTTGAGCAATTTTAACTTACACTCTCTGTCATCTTTGGAGTTAACCAGCCCTAGAATGACATTTCATAAGTGTCACTGAAGCCTCTAGGCACCTCGTATCCCTGTGTTCACCAGGGCAGACTGTGTCAGCCAGTTCTGGAGCATCCAGAAATGAGGCATTTCACAGAGCTCACCAAGACTCAGTGGATGGGTATTGGTATTAGAATTTCTCCTGCCCAATTCTAAGCATACACTTTTTCAGTCTTTCTGTGTCCTTGTATCCTTTTTCTCCATGACAAGCAATACAGATGGAATTGCAACAAGATAAGCACATCCATAATACCAAGGACTACTTACTAGTAAATGTTTGGTTTTGTCATTGTCTCATTTTTATTTTAATCAATGTGAATGTTACTTCCCAGAATCTTCGCCAGACCCTCAGCAGATAGGGACCTGAAGGATTAGGCTTTTCTCCCACCAAACATGATTCCAGAAAACTTTTCAAACAGCCACATACCTGGCTAAGCAGCTCAGTACTTGGGAATGCTTTTTCTGACCTCCTTTTCTTTCATTTAACTACTTTAGGGGATGTTTCTGGCCACCTAGAGGGAACTCTGAGTAACAGATCTCCATGTGGTTGTTTTTCCTAAACCAGATACATGTAACACCTGGCAGCTGAGTCTTTTGGGGAAAACAGCTTCTTGTCTCACCGCTCCGATTCCACCAGCCCAGGGAATCAATGGAGACTCCAGAAACAGTGGCACAGAGCCTGGCATTGCCAAGTCTTACTTTTCCCAGAACTATGGAGAGTATGAAACGCTGCAACCCTTATTTTCCTTTCGTATAGCTTCTTGTTTTCATTTCAGAAGAACAAGATGGGAGTGCATTCCTCTCGTTTGTATTTTGTTAATGTGCAACTCCACATACATAATGCACATTATGCTACTCCTATGCCAAAAAGAAACCCCAAATGTCTCCTCACTGCCAGTAAATTAAGTCCAACATCTTTTCAAACAAGCTGAACCTGATGTATTTTTCGAATTCTATTTTGTAGTGTGTAGAGTGCTGTGATCTAGGCAAATCAACCATCATCCACTTTCTCTTTTGCCCCAGACGGTCCCTCTTTTGCGATTTTGCATACGCCGTCCCTTCCACCCTAAGTGTCTTCTCATCCCATCCTGCTGACTGCATACCCAGTCGTCATTCTGGAGTCAGCACAACCCCAACCAAATCAGAGCTCACCTTCTTCTGAACCCCCATAGCACCTTGGGAGTGCCCCGCTTACTCCATTTGCATTCTGCTTTGCATTGCAGTTTTGATCAGTCTGTCTCTTCCACTGTGTTAAAAGTCTCCTGAGGGGAGGAAAGGTGGCATAGTCACTTTTGCTACTGACAGTATCTGCTGTGTCCCAGGCACTCAAAAATGTTTCCCCAAATGAATGTTAAGTGAAAAGAGAATTAAGTGGCATGGCAGTCATTTCTCTTGGGCATCAAGCACCCCCCAAGTGAGACTAAATGTGTCTTCTTGCAAGTGCTTATCTAGTGCCTGTGAAGATCCTACATTTCCCCAGCTGAAGACCTGACCAGCCAGTGTAGTGCTCATGGAATTGACTGATCAATGCCTAAGGGATTAGAAAAACTTCATTCAAGACACACTGACTCTTCTCTTGCTAATTATCTTCAGTGTCTCCTGAACAAATTGCTCTGTAATCAGTAACTTCATCCTCTGCAGAGAGCCTGGGTTTAACTTAAGATGTCTGAAAAACAACTCTGTCCTCTCCCACCTCCAACAGGGATAAGAGAGCAGTAAGCAGGCCTGAGAATGGGGCCTTGACACTAAGTGGGTTTAATATATGGACAAAAAGGCTCAAAACTCAAAGGACCCTTTGTGACCATCTAGCCCAATATTCTCATTTTATTAGGTTGGTGCAAAAGTAATTGCAGTAATACATACAAGAAAAATGCAGACGGAAGAAAGGGGGCCATTTCCCCAAGGTCATGTGTTCCTTAAAGGTAGAACTAGAACTGGAACTCTGGAGGCCTGATTCCCAGGACCGGCTTACCATTAATTATGCCAGTGTTTTCCCAAATCTGCCTCAGCATGCAAATCACCTTGTGTTTTTGTTAAGAAGAAAAAATCATGAAGACTTTATTCTGCCGGTTTACCGGAGACAAGGAATGCAGGCTAAATAAGTGACAAGTCTCAAGCTTAGATGTTCCCGCCCCTCAGCCCGGCCCCTCAGCCCGGCTGAGGTGAGTTGAGGGGGCTTGAGGTGGCCTTCTAGCAACAGCAACCTTACCTGAGAGATCCCAAGAAGCTGAGCTGGCAGAGACCTCCACCATTTGGTGCTGAAAACAGTCTGGAAGCTCATGACCATTATCCAGTTTCTGGCCTTTACACAGCCAGCTCTTGCTGAGGTCAGGCGCCCCTGGGCAGTGGCTGCTCCCTGACAATCACAGCCATTTCTCTCCACAAGGTCATTCACAGGACTGATGTATCTCATGATCTGCTGTGCGTATCCAGGCCTGGAGCCACAGTCCCCTGCTAAAGCGGCTCAGTTGGCTAGTCCTGACCTCGCCTCTTTGATTTGGGGTGCGCCCTAGAGTGCGCACCCTTCCCTATCTGAGCCTCAGTGTGTCCGTGTGTTTGATGGGGGATGGATGTGTTATGCGATTTCCAAGGGCTCTGCCAGTCTGATGACATCTTCTGATGTCATCCGATGGAGGTGGTGTTCTGTACCCAAAGGATGACACCTTCCAGAAAAAGCACCAGCACAGCATTTATTTCCCTTCCCTTCTGAAATTTCTGGCTTATAGATCACCCCTCCTTTACAAAGATAGGGGTGGAGAGATCAGATGCACAGGTCCCTACCCTGAAATGGGCTCCCTGGCATACCCCTGTCTTCCCTGCTACTCCAGGCCCTGAGCTTTCTCGGTTGTACATTTTAAAGGAAAATAATGTTTTTTGCCAACAACAACAAAATGTTTCATGCTTAGGAAATGGGAAAAGGAGGGAAAGAGAATTCATAGGTTGATGGTGGAATTGCAGAGGGAGTGGAGTTCAGTTTTTGAAATGGCACTACAAGTAACATAGTAGTACAACAAAGCGTTTTATGAGCTACTTGGAAAAACTAGACTAGGGCACTCCACACCAACGTCTTCCAAATGGAGGAGCGGAAATGACCATGATTACTAAATGACTAGCAAAAGCTTCTTGGTGGAGGTAGTGCTTGAGCCAGACCTTGAAGAAGAGCAAAACTAAAATGGGGCCACAGAGGGGGGCAGAGCAAGGGCAGTTGAGCGGAGGGCCGATTTTCAGGGACATTAGAGACCAGCTATCCTCAGTCAAGAGCTGAGGGAGACTGGAGAAAAAATGTTACAGTCAAAACAGCTAAGAAAACAATGCTTCTTTTCAGTAGTCCCCCTCACGTTCCTCCTTTTGGTGCCACTTACACAACTCTACGTACTTACTTTCCCACCAATGTCACCCAGCACCTGTTCAGAGCAACACCCCATTTGGATCCCTCCTGCCCTAGGCAACTCCCATATTCTCAACCCGCTCAGTCCCTCTCCCCGCTAATTAGTTAACCAGTGCTTAGGGCTTACTATGCGCTAGACCCTGTGCCAAACAAATGACATGTAACATCTATTTTAGTACTCAGAGTTTAGTACTTAATAATAGTTATTATTATCTGCATTTAATGCAAGAGTGAATTAAGTATGGTAGGCCAAATAATACTCCTGCCTCCCCCCAAAAATATCCACGTCCTAATGCTTGGAACCTATGAATATGTTATCTTACTTATGTCGAAGTATGTTACAATGGCACTTTGTAGATGTGCTTAAGGATCTTGAGGGGGGAGATGACCCCAGTTTCACTGTGTGGGTCGATGTAACCACATGGGTCCTTGTAAGAGAGAAGTAGAAGCATCAAAGCCAAAGGGAAGATGTGATGATGGGGGCAGAATCACACAGTTAAGAGTCATGCACCTGAAGATGGAGGAAGGCAGAAGCGAAGGAATGCAGGCGGCCTCCAGAAGCTAGGAAAGGCAAAAAACTCAGTTCTTCCCAGAGCCTCCAGAAGGAACACATCCCTGCCAAGCATCTTGATTATAGCCTGTAAGACCCATTTCGGACTTCTGACCTCTGGACTGTAGGATAATAAATTTGTGTAATTTTAACTTCCTAAGTTTGTGGTAATTTGTTACAACAGGAGTAGAAAAATAATACCCTGGGTTTATACAACATTTTCACTTTAGCAGAAACTTTTACTACCTTAACTCAGTGCAGTTAATTCAAAAAAAGGAAATTTTGCAAAATCTGGCAGGCCAGCAGGGGAGACATCTGTGTGTGTGTGTGTCTGTCTGTCTTGCAGAGTATGCGTGAGAGAGTATTGTAAGAAGTAGCTTATTTCCTGAATTTGAATGTAAAAAAAAAAAAAAAAAAAGAAGTAGCTGTTGGAGTTCTTGGAAATTCATCATGATGTCAATCTGTTCTAGCAGAGAGAGTTCCCCAAGCAGTTAATGCCACACCTGCAATGAGATTCTGACCAAAGTACCTAAAGAAACCTGGTCAGGGCTGGACGCGATGGCTCACACCTGTAATCCCAGCACTTTGGGAGGCCGAGACAAGTGGATCTCCTGAGGTCAGGAGTTCAAGACCAACCTGGCCAACATCGCAAAACCCTGTCTCTACTAAAAATACAAAAATTAGCTGGGCCTGGTGGCAGGCGCCTGTAATCCCAGCTACTCCAGAGGCTGAGGCAGGAGAATTGCTTGAACCTGGGAGGCGAAGGTTGTGGTGAGCTGAGATCGCGGCATTACACTCCAATCTGGACAAGAGCAAAACTCTGCCTCAAAAAAAAAAAAGGTAACCTGGTCAGAGTGCACCACTCTGCAACCTCCCTCATACTACGGTTTTGCATCCCTCTCACGGCCTTTATCCTGGAATCGGTGGCTGCAGTCTTTGTTCTCCAGGAGCCTGCTGTCAACCTGACTAATTAGGTGGGTGCAATGATCAGGAATGGGAACCGTAAAAGGAAAACTGCTGAGCGATTGACTGCCCATTAGAGAAGGGCTGTGCCTGTCACTCCCCATTAATAAAGGAAAGGTGGGACTTTGCATCAAATCTCAGCTCTAATATTGCCTGGCTGGTTTTTATGTGCCATAAGAGACTCTAAGCAGGAAATTCTGGGACAGTTCAAAAGCACTTTATTATAGAAGATTTACTTTGCATTCAACAAGGCAAAGTAAAGTTACTGTGCTGGAGGTTAGGTACTGAGGTACCGACCATTTTATTTTCAAGAAAATGTAATCAAGTACTTGGGGGAAAATATAAAGATTGACCTATGATGTGACCTATGATATGGTGAAAATAACACTTTGCCCCTCTGGTCTTCCTCCCAAAAATCCATATGCTAGTCTAATCATGAGGAAAAAAAATCAGATAAATCCCAATTGAGGGTATTCTACAAAATAACTGACCATTCTCCTCAAAACTACTGTGTGTATTGGCAACTACAGAGATTGCTATTTCCATAGTGTGTAAAAGCTCTGGCTCCTGCCTCCTCTGGTCCCTACCACAAAGCCCTCTGCAAATCTTAGCCTCGGGACCCACCTCGGCAGTTCTCCTAATTTCAGAAATAACCCCCGTAAAGGAACGCAGAGACTTGCCTGTTGAGGAGACAGGAGACGTGACCTTAGGCGAGTCATCCGCCCTGTGGAAAGTCATCTCCTCCTCTGCAAACTCCGGTGTGTGGGCAGTGAGAGAGACAAGGCGTGCTAGAGCTGCAAGGATCTGAGTCAAGACCAGCAGTTCTCCAAGTGCATCCTGGGAACATTCTAGAAATGCAAAGGCGCAGGCCCCATCCAGACTCGCTGAATCAGAAACTCTGGGGAGAGGCCAGCTGAAGAAGCTGGTTTAGGTCAGCGCTTGCCAATTCTAACTGTATCTGAATCACCTGAGGACCTCATTAAAATGCAGATTTGGATTCAGTAGATTTCGAGTGGACCTCAAGAGCCTTCTAACAGGTTCCTAGATGAGGCAGCTGCTTGCTGGACAATGGACTGTATTTTGAGAAGCAAGGGATCCTTGCAGGGATTTTAGACTGTTAGCAAGGGATGATTTTGACCCACAGGCAGACATTAGGCAATGTCTATAGACAGTTTTGGTGGTTACAGCTGGAAGGCAGATACTACTGGTATCTAGTGGGTAGAGGCCAGAGATGCTGCTAATATCCTACAATGCGCAGGCCACTCACCACAACAAAGAATTATCTGGTCCAAAACATCAGTAGCACTGCTGCTGAGAAACCTTGGTCTAGATCAGTAGTTCACAAACTTGAGTGTGCATCAGAATCACCTGGAGGATCTGTTAAAGCACTGATTGCAAGGCCCCTCCCCAGAGTTTCTGATTCAGCAAGTCTGGATGGGGCCTGCGCCTTTGCATTTCTAGCATGTTCCCAGGACGCACTTGGAGAACCACTGGTCTTGATGACTCAGATCCTTGCAGCTCCAGCATGCCTTGCCTTTCCCACTGCCCACGCCCCGGAGGCCATGACTCCTCGTTCTAAAACACCCGACACAGCCAGAGCTTGTTGGTTCCGAGGTAGGAACTGGCATCTTTCCCCTGTGACAGCTTTAGATCTTGAGATGAGGCAAAATCGAGGGGGAAACCAGCTCCATCTTAAAGAACATTCCCGGTACACCTGGCCCTGTGTGTAGGCGGATCCACTTTTAAATCAAACTAACAGTCCTTCTCCTCTCCTGAGGCTAAAAACAAAGCAATGGACGGACAATTTACCCCCAATTTTGCTGCCCCCCCCGCCCTCCAGTTTTGTTCCCCACAAATGATCCATTAAATATCAGAACCATGTACAAGAAACTGCTAATAGTTAAAGAAAAATAGCTGTCTAGGATGACATGTTGGCAGGCCCATGAGATGGCACACAGTGAGACTGCCCACCCAACCCTCCATTCTTTTCACATGGTACAGCGTAGAAAAACTGTCCCCATTAATCCAGGCGACCTAGGAGTGAATACACAAGCCCTCACCTCCCAGCTTGCCCGATTCTTGAGTGACCCTGGGGAAGTCACTTCACCTCTGGAAGCCTTGGTTTGTAACCTGTAAACGAGACTGATACACATACTTCACGGGTTACTGTGAGGCTTGATGCATGAGGCAGCCTGTGTTATTGACCCCAACTATGTACCAGCACCATGTTAAGCACCAGGACTATTGCAGTGAACAGAACGGACTAAAATCCCTGCCCTGCTGGTTCATGGTAGGACCTCAACATTTTTTTTTGAGTTGGAGTTTCACTCTTGTTGCCCAAGCTGGAGTGCAATGGTGTGATCTTGGCTAACTGCAACCTCTACTTCCTGTGTTCAAGTGATTCTCTTGCCTCAGCCTCCTGAGTAGCTGGGATTACAGGCATACGCAACCATGCCAGGCTAATTTTGTATTTTTAGCAGAGATGGAGTTTCTCCATGTTGATCAGGCTGGTGTTGAACTCCTGACCTCAGGTGATCTGCCCACCTCGGCTTCTCAAAGTGCCAGGATTACAGGTATGAGCCACCACACCTGGCTGGACCTCAACATTTTTTGTTGAATTTACCTTAGGCAAATTAATGAGGGCTTCTCTCCCTCAGAGATGAGTCAACTACAGCCTCCAATCCACTCACAAAGAAAACTCCAACAAGCCAGGCAGCCCAAAGCAGAGGAAACGGAGTCCAGCGAGGCCTTCTCCAGGATGAATTATTTTTAGCTCAATATGGAATGGGCCGCAGCTCCCTGAGCTTTAAATATTAAGGGTTTTATTATGACTATTTCATTACTCTGGCAGTACATTGCAGGAGACAAAGTTATCACTGGGACCAAGGCAGGAGGTGAGGTTGGCCTGGGTCAGATGCCCAGTCCTGTTGAGTGGGCAGGAAACTGGGAGCTGGTGAACCGCAGTCAGCTGAGAACTCCCAGGTCAGGGGGAGAAAGATGTATCTTGTTCATCAGTGGATATATATGGGGCAGGCCCCATTGATGCCAGCGACTGTGGGCAGAGGGGACACAGCAGCCCTCTGGGCACAGATGTTGAGAGATTGGCTCTGCAGCCTACTGCCAGACCCCGGCCCAGGATTCCAAGGGCCAAAGAGGGCTTTCTGGTGAAGCCTCCATCTAGACAATGGCTGTGAGCTCTGACTGGTCAACATAGCAGATCAGTCTGAGCCTCGACAGGCCCCACATCATGGGTTCCGTCAGTGGGCCATCAGCCAGAAGCCACCCTGCCCCAGTCTGCCTCCTTTCCTCCAGCACCCTAGCCAGTCCCCTGGCCTTCCTCTCCCTGTTGCCCCTTCTCCCAAGGGAACCCCCAGTGTTCGTGGTCTTTTTGGTGCTTACCCTGCCTCTGTCACTTTCTCCTTGGACCCACTCCCTATGTCTAATTAAATATGACAAACTCTTCTCCAGGGCTGGGATCAGAGGATGCTGACTGCTAGTGTTGTTCCTCTGAAACACTGATTTGGTAAATATATATTCACATTTTTTGTATCGGTCTTCTGGAGGCTATTTTTTAACCTGAGGGAATGATGGATGCAGAAAGTTGCATCAGGAACAGCATGAGGGGATAAAAGGTAAGAAACAGGGAGGAAAACACTTGTTTCTTGCTGCGATAGGCTGCTAAGCTCGCAATAACCATAAGAGGTAGATATTATTTAGGCAGATTTTTACAAACGAGGAATCTGTGGATAAGAGAGCTTGAAGGAACTTTCTTAAGTGTCACACAGCTAGCAAAAGACCCAGCCAGGATTCTCCTAAAGTCACATGCCTTATCACCTCTTGTAGGAGGAGGGAGTGCTATTTGTATTTATCTATGAGAAGCCAGCTCTTTCCTTCCATATGTATGGCCTCCTGATAAAGTTTTGAGTTAGGAAGCCCAGAGAACTGAGTCTTCCTCTAATACCTGTGCTGAACCTGCTCCGTCACTTTCCCTCCTCGCCCCCCAGAGCCCTAGCCTCAGGAGTAGCTGCAGCAATTGGAAAAAGAGGTCAAGCAGCAAGGCGCAGCCTGTGCCCACGCAGGAATCACAATCGTTCAGGTGTCCCTAACAGGAATCACAGTCCAGACCCAGGTAGCCACTCTACCTGCGAATCAGAAGGCCGGACCCTGATGCAGGACAGCTGGCCCTCTGGGCGTCACTTCCCCAAGCCCTGCCTGGGGATGTGGGGCCCACTGAAGCTAAGCTGGCCAACTAAAGCCAGTTCAGCCTAACAGCTGGTATAGAGTTTTACTGTGTCTGCCCTCCTGGGTCACATTTGCATCTTAACAGCCACCTTCATGTTGCCCCACTGGAGAGTAACGGTTGTGGGGGAAGATGTGCTTGAGAGAAAAGGGCAGCTTTCCCTAGACCTGGAAACGTTTTTGATTCCCCATGAACTGTTTTTCTATTTCCTACTCAAGGCTTTTCCCCCCTAGGCTGCTCCTCTCTTCCTTTCTACTGCAGCGGGAAGGGCTCACAGCTTTCAGGACTCCCTGCCCGTCTTCTCTCTGGCAATAGCCTCAGCTGGGGCTCCCAATTAGGCCAGGGCTTGGGCTAATGGGCTCCGTCAGCTCTCCCCTAGGGCAGCCTAGGAGGGCTCCCTCCTGCCCTTTCTGCTGCATCTCTGACGCTGTGCCACTCTCCTCTACCCCAGCCCCACCACACACCTCCCCATACTGGCCTTGGATTCCCACGTCTCAGATCCAGTGCCTTTGACTACTACGCCCCTGCCGTCTCCAAGACTGATTGCTGATGGTGGCCTCCACTGATCCACTCCCCTGACCTAAGTGGTGATTGGATCATGCCCCCCACACACCCTTACACACCCATAGTAAAACGGAGAGGCTCTGGGTTTGGTGCTTGGTGATTCAGGTGCGACTCCCAGCTTGGGCACTTGTATGGGTGACCTTATTCAGGACATGCCATCTCTAAGCTTCAGTTGACTCAACTGAAAAATGGGAAGGCAACCAATACCTGCCTACTTCACAGAGTTGTTATGAAAGTCAAATAAGATTATGCATATAAGAGCCCAATAAATAATACTCTGTCTTCTCCTGAGTTCTAAGAGGAGAAATATGATTTTTAAAAAAAGACTAAATGGAAGCAGAGTATGTTTTTTTTCAAAATAGTCTTATTAGTAGCACTAAATTGAAGAACATGGATTAGATTTGGGGCCAAGGGGGCTTCCTGATATGTCTCTCCTGAATGCATATGTGAAGGCAGAAGGCATCTGAGGCCTTCTGGCCCCGCAAAGCCCTAGCCTGTGGGGTGAGCTGTGGCAATTGGAGAAAGAGCTCAAGCAGTAAGGCACAGTCTGTGCCCACACAGGAATGAAAATAGTTCAGAGATCCCCTGACAAAAATCACAGTCCAGACCCAGGCAGCAACTCTACCTGCCAGTAGAAGGTCAAACCCTGACTCAGGACAGCTGGCCCACTGGCCATCACTACTCCAAGCCCTTCCAGGTATAATGGAGTATACCATTTTTATCTGCAATATACACATGCAAGACATACTTGTGGCTATTACTTGTTACAGAAGAGGGCACTAAGGCCCAAAGAAATGAAGCAACTTACCTAAGCCCACACACCTAATAAGCTGCAGAGCTGGGATCTGAAGCCGATTAGTTGAGTCCAGGCTCTCACCACTGGTCTGGGGAACACCAGGACCTAGCTAAGAAGCCAGTGACTTTGCTGCAGCTGGAGGCAGAGGCATTGAACAGCAACTGTCTCAACCAAGGGGTCCCGCTTACATTTTTCACTTCACCATTTCACCACATTCTCTTATCCATTCAATAAACATCTACCGAGCACCGCCCTGTGCTAGACCACCTTCTAGACCCTCGGGACGCAGTAGGAAAAAACGTAAGTCCTTGCCCACAAAAGCTTACATTCTGGCAAGGAGACAGACCCAGAAGAACTATCCATAGAGGAAAGTAAGTACACAGAGCCTAAAACATAGATGAATTCGGTTGGTCTGAGTGCAGTGGTGTTTACAACTAATTGATCACAACCAGTTACAGATTTCTTTGTTCCTTCTCCACTCCCACTGCTTCATTTGGCCAGCCTTTAAAAAAAAAAACATAGATGAATTCAATGAAAAACTAAATCAGGGTTAAGGGATGGCACAGTCAAGGATGGCTGCTGTGAGTGTCACATCCAGCAGAGACCCAGTCCGGTGAGCAAGTGTGACTATCAGGGGAAGAACATTCCAGTCAGAGGGAACGGCCAGTGCAAAGTTCCCAAGAAGGGAGCAGTGCAGTCATCAAGGACCAGCCAAGTACTGTCAAGTAAGGTACTGTGGCTGAAAGACAACAAGAGGAAAGGTAGGAGGTGAGGACTTGGAGTGAGCAGGAGTAAATGGGGCATGGATAGGGGTGATGTATAGTCTAGTTGATCACAACAAAGACTGGGCTTTATTCTTCAGTGTATCGGAAACGGGGATGATAGAACCAGTGAGTGACTTGATCTAATTTACATTTTTTAAATATGGCTATGGCTGTGGTGGGGAGAATAGGCTACAAAGGGAAGTAACGGGAAGAGGGAGCCTGGTCCAGTTATGAAGCTATTATAGAATTTCATCTGGCACATACAGTGGCTTGTACCAAAGGGTAAACAGTGGAAATGTTGAGAAGTGGTTGGATTCGGGATGTATTGTGAAGGCAGCAGCGTATTGTCACCAGAAACCAAAAGGGAAGCCCAGGGCCCAGAAGTAGGTAAGGAGGATAAATGCACCAGGTGTAGGGTGTCCAGTTAATAAGACCTGAGCCCGCTCTGGAAGCAGCTCCCAGACCCTGGCCTGGGATCTCTACATTGGATGCACCAAACAACACCGAATGTCCAAGTAGGGCCCAGCCCCAGACACGATCCATCCCTGGTTCCTCACCCCTCTCCCGTCAAGATGGCAGGCCAGATGCACCATCTAACACTTGCTGTGTATTTTCCAAATGACATTTTCCCAGTAGTGAAAACACAGCATGGCACTTTAATGCAAGATGGCGGAACAAAGGAACAACTCTCAAATCCTCCCATTCAGGGAACCACACCATATATCCCACAGAGAAGCCAGTGCCGCTGCATTTCAATAAATATCCCTGAGAACGGGCTTGCCAGGTGTTTGCTGCTGTACCAAGGTATACACTACAGAGGGCTGTGCTCCCAGTCTGGTGGGAGAGAGAGAGGGATAAACTAAGGGTCCAGAAGATTGTTCATCAAGGGCTGCAGGGACACAGGCTAAACAAAGGCCAAAGGATAAACCCAGGGTGAGGAAAAGAGTCTTCAGTGTGTGCCCTGAATGAGATTGGGAGTTCGGGGTGTCCAGGGGGAGAAGATTAGTTAGGGCAGTGAGTGAGCAGAGACCTGGAGATTCGAAAAGGCGTGGAAGCAGAGTAGACCCACGCAGAAAGTCGTCTAGTGCGGTCTGAGCAACAGAAGCTACAGCAGACACAACTAGTGTTTACTGAGCAATGTGCCAAGCCCGCACTAAGAGCCTGTAGGCATTCTCACGTATTCCTCACCACACTGTGAGGCAGGCATTATCGTGGCCCCATCATGTGGGATGAAGAAACTGAGGCTCCGAGAGCTTAAGTGACTTGTCCAAGATTATACAATTAGTAAGAAGTGAAACTTGGATGTTTTAAAAATACATGTCTTTTATTGAAAAACTTTACAGAAAAGATCACAGATCCTAAGTGCACAGCTTGAGAGAGTATCACAAAGAGAACACACACAGTAACTACCACCCAGGACAAGAAACAGAATCTTTTACTATTCTGAAGCCCCTCTCATGCCCCACCCCAACCTCCCCTTCCCTCCTCCCCACGGTAAGCACTATCCTGACTTTTAACTCCACAGAGTAGTTTCTGGAGTTGAGGTCTGCACCCAGGTCTGTGGCCAGGATCTGTAGTGGGCACAGTAATAGGGGGATGGCTGCCTGCAGTCTGATTGGGTCTGTGCAGGATTGTTTTCCCCAACTGCATCCCATTCTGTGCTGTTCTCCTTGAATCTTCTTAGGGGCTTGTGGGAGACAGGTGCTAGCTCTAAAGAGGACTCCTGGAAACAAGTGAGGGAACCACCTGTGTCCAGTGTGAACGAGTCCCTTCCTGTGCTCAGGAAGCTGGCTATGCACCAGGCTGTAGTCAACAAGTTTTGCCACATCCCATCTTCAGGAAAATATGACTTAATGACAAGAATGTCCTTTTGGAGACAGCAAATAAATAGCCCTGGGCAGTATCTTTGAATAGGTTTAGCCATATTCTCAAAGTTAGGGGTTTCAATCTGTGAAATGTGAAGAAAACTCTATAGTCATTACCAAAAAAAAGGAAGCCTTCAGTTTTTCAACTGGATAACGAGGCTCAAGACTCACTCCCACCCCTCTACCCCACTCCCTGGCTCATGTTCTGATACAAAAGCAAAAACTAAGCACAAATTTTGCTGAGAAAATGATTAGCTTGGGCTTCTTTGAAGCCCTAAGTCAGATAAGCCTCAGCCGATCTGCCGCTGCCTTCAAACAGAATTCCATGGTCCCAGCCTTTGCTGACCACTCTCCTCTCAGGAAGTCTTCTTTTCTCTGTCCTGTCACTCAGGTCAAGACGGACCTCTAACTTTCTCAAGTGGCTTCCGGCGAGGTTCTGCTCTCTTCACCAGACAGTCCTGACTGGGGTGCTGTATTGCTAATTGGAATTAAGTTAAAGGCTTGTCCCTCTCTGAGGCAGCGTCCCTCCTCTCAAAAGCTACCCTGAGTTTAGGGAACAGCCACCTTAAGGGAGACTTAGGCCAAACCACAGAGCCAGGTAAAATGAAATGTGGATGCTTCCATTGCATCTAAGTTGGAAAAGTGCCTTTAAAATGCAGATATTGGCTGGGTGTGATGGCCCACGCCTGTAATCCCAGCACGTTTGGAAGCCGAGGCAGGCGAATCACCTGAGGCCAGGAGTTCAAGACCAGCCTGGCAACATGGCAAAACCCCGTCTCTACTAAAAATACAAAAATTAGCTGGGCATGGTGGTAAGCACCTTTAATCCCAACTACTCAGGAGGCTGAGGCAGGAGAATTGCTCGAACCTAGGAGGCAGAGGCTGCAGTGAGCCGAGATCACATCACTGCACTCCAGCGTGGACAAAAGAGTGAGACTCTATCTCAAACACAATAATAATAAATTAAATAAAATGCAAATTAGAATGACAAGGTCCCAAATGGGGATGTTATAAGAAAACACAAACCCAGGCTAAGGGCTGAGGTGATCACTTGCTGGTCAGGTGAACAGGGACCTTCAGGGACTAGCTCAGTGGAGAGCTGAGCACTGTAAAGATATCCAGGAGGGAGAGGGTTGGAGAACAAAATCTTTGAGATAGCATGACATGAGGGAGGCAGCAGGGTGTAAAGGGTGTCAGGTTTATGTTCTGCAGGCAGAAAAACACAGGTTCAAATTCCAGCTTCTCCATGTCTTGCTGACAATGTAATTTACTTAACCTCTCCTAAAGCTCAATTCTGTTTATGGAAAGAGGGGTAATATAATCTACCTCATAGGATTCAAATGAGGTTTAAAATAAAACAATGCATTTCAGTGACAGGCACGCAGTAGAGGCTAACTAGGTAAATGGCTGATGAATGAAATGAATGGGAGAAATTGTAATTGCGCCCCCTGGTGAAGTTTTGAAGCCTAGCACATTGGAGAATGACAAGCCCATGGGACAGGATGTGTCAGGGTGTCATGGCCAACACTCATACATGCTCACACACACATGCTCACACACACAGTCTACCTCTGCCAGATTCTCCTTGCTGCTACAGCAGCAAACAGAGGTGACCATGTATTAGTCCTTTCTCCTTATACTCACACACACACAAATGCAACCAAGAGAAAAATCTCCACATCTAAGTGTATTCAAAAGTCATATCCAAGTTCCAGATTACCAAATGTCTATTAGCAAATGCCACAAAAATAAACGATGGAGAAAAGACTCCCTAGTCAATAAATGGTGCTGGGATGACTGGCTATTCACAGGCAAAAGAATGAAATTGGACCCCTACCTATCACTATATATGAAAAATAACTCAAGATGGATTAAAGACTTAAATCTAATACCTCAAGCTATAAGAATCCTAGAAGAAAGCCTAGGAAATACTCTTCTCAATATTGGCCTTGGCAAAGAATATATGACTAAGACCTCAAAAGCAACTGCAATAAAAACAAAAATTGACAAGTGGGACCTAATTAAACTAAAGAGCTTCTGCACAGCAAGAGAAACTATCAAGGAAGTAAACAGACAACCTACAGAATGGGAGAAAGTATTCACAAACATGCTTACAACAAAGGTCTAATATCCAAAATCTATATAAAACTTAAATCAACAAGCAAAAAGCAAACAACCTCATTAAAAATGGACAAAGGACATGGACAAATACTTCTAAAAAGAAGACATACGGGCAGCCAACAAACATATGATAAAATGCTCCACATCACTAATCATCAGAGAAATGCAAATCAAAACCACAATGAGATACCATCTCTCACCTGTCAGAGTGACTTTTGTTAAAAAGCCAAAAAAAAAAAAAACAGATGCTAGCAAGGCTGTGGAGAAAAGGGAACACTTATGTGCTGTTGGCAAGAATGTAAATTAGTCCAGCCATTGTAGAGAGCAGTTTGTAGATTTCTCAAAGAAGTTAGGCTGAACTACCATTTGTCCCAGCAATCCCATTACTGGATATATGCCCAAAGGATAATAAATCATCCTATCAAAAGGATACATGCACCCATATGTTCACTGCAGCACTATTCACAATAGCAGAAACACGGAATCACTCCAGGTGCCCATCAACAGTGGATTAAATAAAGAAAACGAAGTATATATGCACCATGGAATACTACACAGCCATAAAAAAGAACAAAATCATGTCCTTTGCATCAACATAGATACAGCTAGAGGCCATTATCCTAAGTGAAGTAACACAGGAACAGAAAACCAAATACCGCATGTTCTCACTTATAAGTGGGAGCTAAACATTGCATATACATGGACATAAAAATAGTAACAACAGACACTGGGGAATACTAGAGGAGGGACTGAGGCAGGGGCACAGGGGCTGAAAAACTACCCACTGGGGACTATGCTCTCTACCTGGGTGATGGATTCAGTCATACTCTAAACCTCGGCATCAAACAATATACCTTTGTAACAAACCCTCACATGAACCCACCATTCTAAAAGAAAAACTGAAAAAGAAAAAATAACAAAATGTCTATTAGCAAACCAGATGGTGCTGTTGTTGACTACATGATCAAATAAATCTCTAACATAAAACAGCAGTCAGAGAACAGGTTAAAAACCTCTCAGAGCAAATGCTCTTCTAAAATAGCCTTTCTTTGGTCCCCATTCCCACCCCAGCAGCCCTCTGACACACACAACCACACCCACACCCACACACACAACAAAGTGTGTGCATGGGAAGCTCACCTTAACTGAAGTTTTTTTTTTCTTTTCTTTTCTTCCTGTTAATTTATAGGGAAGAGATAATTGAAGTTTTGAAAACACTGGTTGTGATCAATCAATATTTTTTTTAAAAAATAGATTCTGAAAGAAAACGGGCCTGAGGATCTCACTGGGGTGTTCTTCAGTGCAGCTGGTGATAAGCATGGTGACTGACACTTCGCATCTTTCCTGCTCTCCTCTCACCCCATGGATCATCGACAAATACTTTAAGTCTCCCATCAGCTTGAGATGGGGTCAGTACCCTTTCCTCAAGCTTGAGAGAGGATGCCAAAGCTCTCTCTGCCATTCGGTTCTTTTACTGGTCCTGAAAATGACAGTAGCTTTTCTTCCTGGGAGCTTATCTCAGGGGTTAGAGCAGCACCATGCTCCACCCATTCGTAATCTCCTCTTCCTCAGGGTCCCTGCGTGGGAAAGGCAAGTGCCCCTCTCCACAGGCTGGAGCATAACCCTCCCACCGGGTCACCCTTATTGGATGCTAGGCTGACACCTCCCTACAGAGTGTCAGAGCACAATGTTCAGCCCAGCACTGTAATGACACTGCTGTCCCCTGGTTCTGAGATGTGTCCGAACCTGCCTGGTATACCTCCGCTTACTGTGGGTCTCCTCTTCTGGAAGAGTTTACATTCTAGTTAATTCAGTAAATGCCTGTGGTGAGCCCAAACTTCCTAGGCTCTGAAGGCATTTTAGGAAAATTTACATTAACAATTATTGTAAAGCTTCATAATATATGGCACTTCTGCATTTTCAAAAGTACTTTGATCTTTTTACTTCACTTAAATCTGGCACAACCCTATGAGGTAGAAAGAACTTGGTATTATCATCCCTAAATAAAGAGATTAAAGACTAGAGAGTGGTTAGTCCAGGGTCATGCAAATAGTCTACTGCAAAGCCTGGGCGGTCTCTGTCAGGCAACAATAAGCCATGTGCACATGAAACAGGTGTATGAAGTGGAGGGTGAGACTGAGACGGAGGGGTGGATGGTGCGAGTCCTGTAGATTTCCTTCTCACAGACTGACCAATCTGAGTTCTATAGGAAGATACCAACAGGTCCTCCTTCTTGAGACCCCTTATATCTAGCAGTTAGATTTGTACCTGTTTGTACACATTCCATTCTGCCTTGTACAAGAGTTGTTCTATACGTGAGAGGGGCCGCTGGCCATTTATGAGGTCCTGGAAGGCAAGAGGGCTTGGCACAGTACCTGGCACATGATAAGTACTCTCTAATGTGTTTGAATTGACTGTCCTCCAGCTGTTCTGAAGGTTAAAACAAGACTGTGCTGGGCTGTGGCTCACTCTCACCCTCTAGTGGCCAGTTTTAAGAATAACAGACCACAGATGGAGCTGAGTTTCCAAAGCCCATCAGGAGGCACTGCCACGCCCACACCACAGTCCACCTTCTGGTCAGGAACAACTCAGATATCAATGGAACTCTTTAAAAATACATATGCATCCCTGCTAGCAAGGTGTCTGGCTCTAAAGCAAAAGTCAAATAAGGAAACCAGCCAACTCTTTATCAGGCATTGACTACATGGCAAGTCCCCTACAGGGACACATGAGATACAGGAAAAACACATTTCACAGTTCCTGACCTTAAAGGAGCCAATAATTTAAGTGAAGTAAAAACACTCCAACCCCAGGCATCCCAGCATGCTTCACATACAAAGAACAATGGAAGTTTTAGAAGTCCAAGAAACATTTAACGCTGTAGACAAAACAGAATTTCTCTGGAGGAGAAAGTTTGAAAAAAACCAATGAGACACTTTTTTTTTCATTATCATGGTTCAGATAACCAGAAAACCTTCCTGCTACAAAATACCTAGAAGTTCTAGATAAAATACAAAATAATAATAATGATGATGTAGTCCTGCTTAATGCATAGCCGACCATATAAGAAAATGACATTAGACATGGGCCAAGAATAGCAATTTAAAACACTAGTATGAAACACAATCAAATATCAACAAGCAGATTTGGACTATAATGACATGGTTTTTCTAAAAGCTAAAAATATGGTCATTGAAATTTAAAACTCTGTAAGTTTTAAACAGCAAACTAAACATGGCTGAAGAGAGAGTAACTAGATTGGAAATGATCTAAGGAACTTAACTAAAATGTAGCTTGAGAGATGAAAAGATTACAAATAAGGCAGTGCACAGTAGTACATACCTATAATCCCACCACTTCAGGAAGACAAGACGGGTGAATCACTTTAGTCCAGGAATTTTAGACCAGCCTGGGCAACATCGTGAAACCCCATCTCTAGAAAAAATACAAAAATTAACCAGGCGTGGTGGCTTACGCCTGTGGTCCCAGCTACTCAGGAAGCCCAGGTGGGAGGATCACCTGAGCCCAGGAGGTTGAGGCTGCAGCAAACCGTGATCACTCTACTGCATTTTGGCCTGGGAAACAGAGTAAGACCCTCTCTAAAAAAAAAGACGAAAGAAAGAAAAAAAAAAGATTAAAAATAAAATAAGCAAGTAAGAGAGGAAAGAAGAAAAGGTCCTATGTACATGGAACCACTGATCAAAAGATAAAGAATAGAGAGAAAGGTGAGAAGGCAACATCAGAAAAGATAATAGCTATACATTTTCTAGAATAGATGAAACACATAGATCTTGCCTTCAGGAAGCACAAGGCCTAAGTAGGATAAATAAAAATAAATACACATCTCAACACATCATAAAAAATTGCAAAACATCAAAGAGAAGTCTTTTTAAAAGACAGAAATCAAAAGACAAATTTATTCAAAATGTTGAGAGAAACAGCTAAATTATCACTCAAGAATGAGGGTAAAATAAAGGCATTTTCCAACAAAAAGTGTCCCACTAATACTTCTACCAAAGAATTATGAAAAAATGTCCATTGTGAGGAAAACTGAATCCATAACCAAGATTGACAATCCCAAATGAAATAGTGAACAAAGCCATTAGTAATAATCTGGGAAAATCTAAATGAGCACTGACAGGATAAAACAGTAATAGTAACTGATGTCAGGAATATAAAAGCAAAGTGGAACTATAATGCTTAATATCAATAACATGTAAGACAGACAGAGTGGTCAGAGTAAGCTTCCAAAGCTTTCATATTGTTTGGAAGAAGCAAGAAATACTGATTAAATTCAGATTTTTTCAACTATGCATGTCAATTTTAAAAGACGGCCACTAAAGTAAGAAAAATATAAGGTGTAATTTTCAGACCTAAAAAGAGGATAAAAGTGAATATAAAAATCTCAAGAACTTCTGTTTAAACATGGTAGGCTGAACCACTCTTTGCTCTTTGCTCTCTTCTGACACCACTCTAAAAATAGTGAATTTAGCAAGATTGCAGAATGAAAGACCAATATATAAAAATCAATTGTATTTTTATATACTAGCAACAAACAATTATAAGTTTGACTTTTAAAAAATATTATTTACAATAGCATCATAAAATATAAAATATGTAGGGATACATCTGATCAAAGATATATAAGACTTATACATTGAAAACAATAAAACATTGCTGAGAGATGCTTTTAAAGACCCCAAAATAAATGGACAGATATACCTTGTTCACAAATCAAAAGACATAACACTGTTAAAATGTCAGCTGTCCCCAAATTGATCTATGGATTCAGCACCATCCCAATTAAAGTCCCAGCATTTTTTGTAGAAATTGACAAGCTGATTCTTTAAAATTTATATAGAAATACAAAGGACTCAGAACAGCCAAAATAATTTGACAAAGAAATAAAGTTGGAGAGCTGATTTCAAGCTACAGTAATTAAGACAGTATAGCATAGATGTCAAGATAGACAAATCAATGGAACAGAGTCTAGAAATCAACCCACATATATGGACAAATGACTTTTTTCACAAAGGTACAAAGGCAATTCAATAGAGAAAGAACAGTCTTTTCAATTATGGTGCTAAAACACATGGATATCACATGTAAAATAATGAACTTCCATCTATATCTCACACCAGCTAAAAAAATTAACTTACCAGGTAGTGTTTCAGGCCAGTAATCCCAGCACTTTGGGAGGCTGAGGCAGAAGGATTGCTCAGGAATTTGACACCAGCCTAGACAACATAGCAAGACCTTGTCTCTACAAAAAATTAAAAACTTAGCCAGGAGTTGCAGTGCACAGTAGCAGTCCCAGCTACTCAGAGGCTGAGCCAGGAGAATCACTTGAGCCCAGGATGTCAAGGCTGCAGTGAGCCATAATTATGCCACTGTACTCAAGCCTGGGTGACAAAATGAAAAAAAAAAGAAGAAGAACCCACCTAAAACTACAAAACTTTTAGAAGACAACACAAAAGAAACATTTTTGTAGCTGGGAGCAGTGGCCCACAGCTGTAATCCCAGCACTTTGGGAGGCCAAGGCAAGTAGATCACTTGAGGTCAGGAGGTCAAGACCAGCCTAGCGAACACAGTGAAACTCCATTTTTACTAAAACTACAAAAGTTAGTTGTGGTGGTGGGTGCCTGTAATCCCAGCTACTCAGGAGGCTGAGGCAGGAGAATCACTTGAACCCAGGAGGTGGAGGTTACAGTGACCCGAGATCGTGCCACCGCACTCCAGCCTAGGCAACAAAGTGAGATTCCAGCTCAAAAAAAAAAAATGACATTAGATTATGCAAATAGGTATTAGCTATGACACCAAAAGCAAAACTGATAAATCAGACTTCACCAAAATTTAAAACATGAGGTTTTTAAAAGACAGTGTCATTTAAGAAAAGAAAGACAAGCCACAGAATAAGAGAAAATACTTGCAAAGTATAAATCTGAAAATGACTTGTATCCAGAATACATAAAGAACTCTCAGAACTCAGTAAGGTGGCTTATATCTGTAATCCCAGCACTTCTGGAGGCTGAGGCAGGAGGACCACTTGAGGCCAGGAGTTCAAAACCAGCCTGGGCAACATGGCAAGACCCCATCTCTCTTAACGAGAAAAAAAAAACAACTCAGTAAGAAAACAAACAACCCTCCTTGAAAACAATGAGCAAAACTTTGATACACACAACATGGATGAATGACAAAATTGTGCTGAGTGAAAAAAAAAATTCTATAAAACACAAAGTAATCTCTAATGAGAAGGCAGATCTGTGGTTCTCTGGAGTAGGAGGGAGGATTACAAAGGGGCATGAGAAAACTTCAGGAGGCGATGGATATGTTTACTATCTTGAATATGGTGATGGTTTCACAGGTGAATACATATATCAAATTTATCAAATTAAACACTTTAAATATGTGTAGTTTATGTTGTGCCATTTATACCTCAAAAAAACTTTTTAAAAAATAAAATTATATTAACAGATGTCATTGACTGCGTGCTTGTCATGCTTGATTGTTTCTTTTTGCTTATATTATCTTTGCACATTTCTTATTTTATTTAGGGTAGAAATGCAGTCAACTGAAAGAATCACATTTCCCAACCTCCCTAGCAGGTAGATGTAGAGCTGGACTAAGTTCTGGCCAATGAGATGCAAGCCGAAGTGCCATGTGGTGTTTCTGGAAAGTCTTTCTCAACAGGAATGAGGCACGTCCTTCATCTCGTCTTCCTTCTATATAGAATGAAGATCTGCTGACTGTAACTCCAGCAGCCTTTTTAGACCATAAAGTGATTTTGAAAACATCGACCAAGTGCTGATGATAGGAATGGGAGCCTGAGTCCCTTATGATACGATGAAGCCACCGTATTAGCTCTGGACTTCAAACCCTAGACTTCTGTGAGAAAAGTCAACTTCTACCTTGCCTAAGCCAGTTGTTTTGGTATGGTGGAGCTACTTCTCTGACATTGGGGTGCTTGGGTCTTATGACAAGCTGACACCTTGAATGACATCATCTTCATGCTGCCTGCTAGCTCTCAGACATGGCCCCAAGCCTGGCCGACACACGCTTTTGATTCCTTGAATGCACTTTGCTGTTCTCACCCACTCTAATCTCCTTTCTGGCTTTGCGTGGACATCTCAAGTTTCCTTACAAAGACATTGGTCTAAGCTGAATTTGATCAATTCTTAATGCCACTTTGGCCCAGTTGTACTTTGTACTAAAAATAAATCACACACTTTCTGTTTGTGTTTATATATATATATGGCTTCTAATTCATTTTATATTGATGATTTCACAGGGTCTTCTAAACCACTAAATTGAGGAGGGCAGGGATAATACTCTCCTTTCTCAGATGAAGAGGACTGACAGGAGCGAGTCATCTACAAATGTCCCCAGGAACGAGTGGGGCATTGAGAGTAGAGCAAGGGCCCTGACTCTGCCTGTCCTGTGCTGCAGAACAGCTCCCCTCAGTCACTCACTCCTTTATTCCCACTTGTTTTCCAGATGCTTGCCAAGCACATGCTCTGCAGCAGGAACCTGCCATCCCACGTGTTGGGGACACTAAGAGGATCCCAACATGCTTCCGGCTCTCGAGAAGCAGCCAGTGCAAAAGAGAAGGCCACTCACCACACACACCCACAGTGCCATGAATGAGCAAGCTGTCAGGGTGGCGTCTCGGAGTAGATGACGGAGGTGCAAGGAAAAGAACAAATCCCTGGTGTCTTTTTTTGTCTGTTCTTAGGTAAGAACTAGAGCATTCTGCTATTTCCTCCTCTTTTCCTTTGATTACCAGTCATTTCCACCTTCTGTTTTGTAATAATCTCCTGTTGACCTCTGTGGAATAAATGGACCTTAATGTGTTCCCATCTATTCATTATCATTGCAAATATTTTGCCAGTTTACCATATTTCTTTCTGGCAACTTTCTGTTTACTTCTCTCCACCCTGGATTTCTTTGAGAAGGAGTCACTTTATCTTCATCCATTCCTTAACCAGCATTTACTCTTCCGGCGATGAGGTGACCCCATCTCCCACCACTAAATCCCCTGAAGCCTTGCATGCTCCAGGCTTTCCTCTCCTCATGTCAGGTGAGCTGTCGTCCTGGCATCATTCATCACTGGGCTTTCAGAGACAGCACCTCAAAAGCCTGGGCTTCTCCTGACTCAGGCCTTCCATCAGCCTTAGGGCTAGAAAAACATAACCTTTACCAAAAGGCAGGGTGATGGTAGAACCTCCACTAGACCATGGCCTAACCAAAGCCTTGCTCTCTAACTAGCTAGCCATGACCTTAGACAAACCACCTTCTCTCTCTGAACCCCAATTTCCCCTCAGTAAAAGAATAGGATTCACCTGCAGCCTTGCCCAGCCCTGACATAATTCTAACTATACTGACCTGTGCTGCCCAATGACAAGGCCACTAGCCATGTAGCCATTGAGCCCTTGACATGTGGCTAGTCCAAACAGATGTGCTATGAATGCAAAATAGACACACCAAAGACTTTGTACAAAAAACAGCATGCAAAAATCTCATGAATAATTTTATATTAATTACACATTAAAATAATAGTATTTTGGATAGTTTATATAAATAATAAAATATAATGCAAAAATAAATTTCACCTGTTTTGGGTTTTTTGTTTTGTTTGTGCGTGTGTGACAGGATCTCACTCTGTCACCCAGGCAGGAGTGCAGTGGTGTGATCATAGCTCCCGCAATCTCAAACTCTTGGGCTCAAGTGATGGTCCCACATCAGCCACCCAAGTAGCTAGGCCTCCAGGTGCGTGCCACCATGCCAGGAGTCTTACTATGTTGCCCAAGCTGGTCTCAAACTCCTAGCCTCAAACCATCCTCCCACCTTGGCCTCCTAAAGCACTGATCACAGGCATGAGCCACTGCACCCAGTCCTGCCTTTTCCTTTTAAATGTGGTTCCAAGAACATTTTATATCTGTGATGCTCATTTTGTTTCTACAGCCCAGAGCCATTACCACTATCTCACAAGAAGCCCAGTACTACTGACTGAGGCTCAGCTCATTCCACACACAGGGTAAAGAGGAAAACCTTCAATCTGCCTTAGTCTCCAGGTGACAGGGATGATTTGGATCTGGACCGGGGTTCGTAATCTGAGGATAAAGGGCAGAAGTACCAAGCAGAATTCAGGTAATGCATGCACTTGAAAAATGACATCTATCTTTTCACTAGCCTCCAGCCAAAATTTAGCATTTCCTTCCATTATGGAGGCAATTTGTAGGCATCACAGAAATATTGGCTGTATTTGTTTGTCCGCAACAGAAATCAGTTATTTTCGTAACACATTATTGTTACGGAATTGCAAAATATCACTCAGCTGTATCTCTACACACACTTTGGTAGATATTAGAACTGCTACTGCATCTTGTTATTTGATGTGTTAATAAAGCAACACATATCTTACGATATCCCAGATTTGTCTTTATGTTTTGGTAACTGTATTGCAGTTTGTTTCCTTTGATATTTTTGGAGTGTTATTTCAAGTATGTAAAAACATTATTCTGAGAAGGAGTCCTTCTGTAGCCTGCTAGAGGGGCTCATGGCACTCCCCTACAAAATATATGTGTATCAACCCCAACGGAGAAAGATGGGGCATTTTCATCAACCAGGGTACCGGAACATCCTGAGTAGAGGGGGACCCTGGGCCTGAAGGGGTTCCAGGCATAATGTAGGCTGTCCCACTAAAGATGCCAAGTGTCCCTCGGCTTGTCTGACCCCCTAGGCAGCCCCTTCAGCTGAAGAATCGGAGGACACAATATCTGACCCCTTCGTTTTGATGCCAGGACTTTTTGACTTTCAACGTTTTGAAGAAATGGTGAAACACACTTCATTAAATTGTAGGATCCATTTAAAATTACGAAATAATATGTGCAATAGATATCCTTCCTTACGCCATCCCTGAACCCAATTTCCATCTCACAGCCTCACCCCAAAGTGGGCATAGGGATTGGCAAAAGGCCCAGAAATAGGTGCATCTCAGCCTGTGAGACACAGAGCTTCCAGGGTAGGCTAAGCTCTAAAACCCATTTGATGTCTGCATCAAAATATCCTGCTTTGGTTTTACTGAAACCTTCTCTACAACAGCTGAGTTTAGCCTGGGGGCTGGGCTCTAGCAGTGGCTGCTGAAAAGTCTAGTTTAGGAATTCTTTCCCAAGCCAGCCAGCCGCTCCCAGATCTGTGGGCCACACAGCCTCACCCCAACCCAAGCACCAGGGATAGACTAGAAGCACAGAATCAGCCACCATTCACTGGGCAGCTGTTGCGCCCAGACACAGTCCTGCCACTCTACCTATGAAGTCTCATTCAATGATCTAGGCAAAGCAGGGAGGTTAGATCTGGGTTACGGATGCAGACACTGAAGCCAAACAGCCTCCCCAAGACCAGACAGCTATTAAGTGAGGGAGCCAAGTTTTTAATCCAGGTCTATTTAACTCCAGAGCTATTTCCCCATACAAGCCACCTCCCCACTTGGTTGAGGCCAGCCAACACTGAACTCCTTGAGCAGAAGGTGGAATCGTTTTTACAAAACTCAGATGACATCAACTAACCAAACGTAATCTGTAAACAGTGTTCAGTTCTTTGTAAAGCCCTAATCCAATCCACTGCAGACCTAGAGCCCAACAATGGGATCTTGACCCAGTCGCTTTTATTCTGGGTCTATTTCATCATCTGTGAAATTAGAAGCCTGGGTTTAAATGGTTTCCAATCTCAAAGGAGAGGCTAAGGGGAGGCTCCAGACCCCCCCTTGCCAGTTTCAACCGCACAGCCTTGCTTTCCTCTGATTTCCACATTGAAACTTCAGGTAAGATTTCCTGAAGGGCTCCAATGCAAAAACATGTTTGAAGGCCACTGGGCTCGTTAACTTCTAAAAGCACCCCAGCTCCAGCAGACATCCTAAGGAACATTCTCAGGAAAATTCCAGCCCAGAGCCTCCTGGGGTCTCACCACCTTAGAGAACAGTGCTGGCTTTGAATGGGCTTGAGGGTAGCCTCAAAACCCTCTTTCCAGTCTCCATGCAGACAGGGGAGGTCCTTGAGCACACACAGGACACTTCTGGGAAAAATGGAATCCCCAACACAAGGAATACCACAGATTTTAATTGTCTATATGGTTAAATACACAAGGTCCCTAGTTTCCAACCCTGCCTGTGCATCTGATTCGCCTGTACAGTTTGTTATAAAAGATTCCCTCCCCAACATGGTGAAACCCCATCTCTATAAAAAATACAAAATAACTGGGCATGGTGGTGCACACCTGTACTCACAGGTACTCCGGAGGCTGAGGTGGGAGAATCGCTTGAGGCTGGGAGTCTGAGGCTGCAATGAGCCATGACCATGCCACACTCTAGCCTGGGCAACACAGCGAGACCCCGTCTTAAAAAAAAAAAAAAAAAAAGATTCCTTCCCTAGAATTCTCAGGAACAGATCCCACTAAAGTTTTTAAACAAGCCCACCCACTGATTATGACGGCCAGCTTGTGGAACCACTACGACAGATTGTAGCAATAGAGAAATTAAGAGGGTCAGCTTTCATCTCCCCTAGTGAAGACTTTAAATAAAAATTTTCCAAAACCCAGGTGCTGTGGTGCATGCCTATAGTCTCAGCTACTCAGGAAGCTGAGGCAGGTGGATCCCATCCCTTGAGCCTAGGAGTTCAAGACCCACCTGGGGAACTGCAAGATCTGCCCACATCTGTTAAAAAACATGTTTTTTTCCGGAAAAAAAAAAAAAAAGGCAGAGAGACTTCTAGGGATACACCGACAACTCTCTTACAAACCATGGTATCCAAGCAACCGTGTGTTCAGCAACCCAAAACAACCTTCCTGTTGCAATCTGAATCCCACCATTAGATGGCAGGCACACACCAGACAACCTGACTAGTATAGCTTGCCCTACTTCCCAGCAGTTGCTTTGGGTTAAAATCCGTTTCCTTCTCAGTAAAACTGGAGCATAACCACATTCCTTACATACTTCGCAGGACTGTTTTAAGGATAAAATGAAGGTGTAACGAGAGCTGGACAAGTCGAATGTGAATATTACAATGCAGGCTGAAAATTTCAGAAAAAGAAGAGAAAGTATATGCCATATGAGAGATCTTGAGAACATCCACAACTACAATTGCCTGGGGTGAAAAACTCCTGGGCTTCTCAGCATAGAACTCCATCATGACATGTGAGCTATTTAGGCAGAGGCCATCGTGGCTTTTCCTGGGCCAGGGCAGTCAGAATTCATCAATCACTGCATTAAACCCTGCACCGTTTTCATTTTAGGCAACATGTCATAGGCACCATCAGATCTAGTCCAAACACATCCTCAGTATGAGAAGGCAATGTGAAGCATGGATTTGGCTCTATGAAAAGGGAGTGTGTATAAGGTACAACTTCATACTCTTTCCCCTCACCTCCATTCATTTGAGAACAGGTATCTTGAGTTTAGTCCTAACTCGATTTTTTTCACTTGGCATTTTATTTTAGTTCATGAAAAAAAAATATATATATATATAAGCATATATATATATGCACACACACAAAAAAAATCCAAAATCTAGCAAGTAGCTTTACTTCACTCTGGATTTAGATAGTCTGCTCTAAAATAGAAATCTAAACATCCCCCCAGCACTGAATGACAGAAATCCATCTCTTCCTATCCTCTCAAAGCACTTTCCCACATCCCACGTTTCCTTCTCCACCCCTTACTTAAAACCTTTCAGCAGGTCCTAACAGGTTTCTTTTCATCTGCCCTAATTAATGGTTCGATTAAAGCAGCACTAGTCAAACAGGCGTCTCCTCCTAGCTGTGGAGCTGAAAGATGGCTCAGAAGATGTTGTGACACAAAGGTGGGGAGACAAAAAAAAATCAATTAGGGCCATTACTGGCCTGCACCACGGTCCTCTCCAACTACAACAAAGGTGCAGAAACGCACTGTGAGAACCAAGTGGCATCCCAAGCAAAGCATCAAAGTCCAGCAGCGGTCGGCTTGGGACAGGCGAGGTTGTGAGCAGTGCAGAGGGAAACTGGACCACAGCTAAGCTCCGGCTTGCAAGGCCACGGCCTGTGTGACACCAAGGCAAGCCACTTACTGTCTCACGATGTCTTCATCTGCCAGAAGTTGACAACAATGCTTACATCAGCTCTTGCAGGGGCACCTGACTGTTGTTTAAAACACAGCCACCTTCTGAGGGCAGATCCTGTTAAAAACCTGCTAAATTCACAGATGGGGCTGCACCTGTCAGAGTGGGGAAAGAGAATGGTTCTGCTCATTAATGACAACCACTGGGTGCCTGGTAGGCAGTGGTAGAAGAGATGAACGAGACGCTAAGAAAGGTGGCAAGCTGATAGGGGCTAGGGTGCTACAAAGAGCATAAAAGTCCATTTTTTCCCCTTTTTATTTTTTGAGATAGATAGTCTTGCTCTGTTGCCTAAGCTGGAGTGCAATGGTGTGATCTCCGCTCACTGCAACTTCTGCCTCCTGGGTTCAAGTGATTCTCATGCTTCGGTCTCCCGAGTAGCACCTGGCTAATTTTTGTTTAGTAGAGATGGGGTTTCACACTGTTGCCCAGGGTGGTCTTGAACTCCTGGCCTCAAGAAGTTCTCCTGCCCTGGCCTCTCAAAGTGCTGGGATTACAGGCATGAGCCACCAAACCCTACCAAAAGCCAATCACTTTTCTACCTTTGGTGGGTGTCCTAGGTCTTTGAAAAACAGTGATGAACATACAGGTACATTCATTCACTACAGAGTACACAGTGTGCCCTATGTGTAACCTCAACTGTTTGCGTTGTTACAATGTAAATTTTCCTCATTTTCCACCCACCTCCCTCAAAAAAGTTTACTTTAAAAGGGTTCGTTTGAGCAAGGAAGGGGCTGGGTCACCAGCCTGAGGAAGGCAATGGAGGCAGAGGCCGGCTAAACTGGATGGTGTTGGGGAGCACAGCACCAGAATGTCCTAAGAAACAAAGGCTCCCAGAAACCTTGGCCCGGGCTTTCCAGTTGACAAGAACTGCAAGTCCGCTCACCTGAACTGGGATCTGAGCGCAGGTGAGGCCTGGGGTCCGCCCCACATACACCCCAGGATCTTGAGGCTTCGTGACAGCATGCTGGTGACCGCATCTACACCGCACATGCACAGCGTGGCCCTTCCTGAGCCACTTCAGCCTCACAGCCAGGACTCCGTCGCTGCTCTGGGCCAAGCACCACACAGAAGGCGAGAGCCAGATCCTTTTTGTTCATCTTTATTTACAGCAAAGTACATAATGTGTGGTCATTTCGTAACCACTAACAATAAAGGTAGGGCGGTAAAAAGAAAAGGGAGAGGAGCAAGCATCTTAAAAGGGGGGCGAGGAAAGCCTAAGCCTGTGTTTAGCTACTCACCCTGCTCCTGTAGGCAGGACAGGGTAGGCACTCCCTGCCTCTAAGACTACAGCAAAGCTGATCTGGAATGCCAGTCCCCGGTACCAGGAGGGTGGCAGAAGGCCCAGAGACAAAAGATGAAAGGGGACCGGGCTCTGGATGCATCCACTTATGCCTTTGCCAGACAGTTCCCTTCCTTGTTTTGTTTGAATGCTTCCCCCAGCCCGCCCTGAGCAACGTGTAAAGGGCAAGGGTGGTAGAGAAGTGCAGGCGGTCCCTTCAGGAAGCAGTCCTGAATGCCAGAACCCACCTTCCTAGCTGCTCCTCAGCCTGCCCAGTTCTTGGCCCTGGAATCTTTAACAGGCACATAGGAGATTCCAGGGCAGAGGAAAATATTTCCCTGCAGAGGCTACTTCCCTCCAATAGCCGTGGGGGCTAGTGCAGGTCGAGGTTGCTAAGTCAAGGAAAGTGCAGGAGGTTAGCAAGGGAAGTCATATACAAACCAAGCAGGCTCCCAGCCCTCCGGTTGCCCGACGGCTCCGAGGTGTGCACAAGCCTCCAGCCCAACCCGGCAGCCTAATGCAACTCTGGCAGCCCAACCCAGGTGTGGCCACAAGTATCTAGCTCCAGGCCCAAGTGAGGCGGGGTGTCAACTTCCCCATGATTGCCAAGTGGCCAAGACCAGAAGCAGGGACAATTAGGCTAGTTCCACAGCAAGGTGAACTGGAGACCTTGTCTCTGCCCTCCTCCCCTGGCCTGTCCCACAGACATCCTGTTGTTTAACCCACTGCCTTTGCAAGGGCCTCCTCTATCCACTCCATATCAAAGGACGCTTGTATCCTTCTTACACAGATTCCCATCTCTCTGCTGATCGTGGTCTCAGGCTGCTTGAGAATAAGAAACTTGGGTCTGTAGAAGTCCCATCAGTGTGAAGGAGTGTGAGGCCAGGCCTTCCTGTGACGTAATGCTTCTATGCTTGTTTCCTAAGCACTTGGTCCACACACAACACCTGGGCAGAAAGAGAGAACCGAGCACCACTGGACAGCTCTGGAGCCAGGAGACTCCCATGCACATACGACCAACATCACCCTACTCTGCTCACCTGTGCCTCCTCCTTGAAGAGCAAAGAGTACCTACATGGCAAATGTCATAGTTTCTGGTCTAATAATTCTACTCCCAACTCTCCATGGAATCAGAGACCCAGAGGCTCTTAAAAAACTAAGGCCATTGTTTGTTCCATAGAAAGCTCAAGTTCAGATACAGAGTTGGCTAAATGCTGGGGTGCCACAGAGGGCAGAGCCTTCCATCCCTTCCTTGCTCCAGACACAATGTTTCACAGACCCCAGCAGACACTGCTCGGTGTCCCTAGCCAAGCCACCAAGAATTGGTGATCATTTGACAAGGGGCAGGGCAGCCCTATAGCTGTTTCCAAGCTAGGAGTGGGCTACTCAAGAGATATTGGAGGCTTGGTCCCAACACCACAGGTAGATGAGGAAGCGGCTAGGTAAAGGCTCAGAGATGAGATGAGTCCATCTTCCAAGGCAGTGGGATAAACAGCCAAGGCACTAAATGGTTTGGCACCTGGGAGCTTCAAGTAAAGTTGAGCACGCTGCCCACTGAAAGACCAAGGCTCCCTCCCAGACAGGGGTGGGCTTCACCTGAGCACAGCCCGGCGCCATCAAGGCCAGGGCCCCTGTGTCCTCAGGATGCTAACCCAGGCCTGCCATCCCTGCTTCATCTCAGAAGTGATCAAGGCATGACTACAAGGATAATAATGATTGATTCTGAACACACACTCCAGAACTCAGCCATCCCAGTGAGCACCGGCTTTCAAAGGAGACACCTTGGGACCCTTCCCTTGGTTCAGATAGGCGGCTGCTGTGACTAGGCGCTCCTTTCGGAGCCTGCGTGGTTTCCTGAACGTCTCCAGGTGGCAGGCTCTGCTGGGGACTGTTTGACTTTTCTGAAATAGCAAAACAGACTTAGAGTCAAAGTGAGCCCAGAAAAGGGAAATCAGACTGGATGGCGCCGCGTCTGAAGGGAAAATCTGGTGTGACCAGGTGGAAACGGAGACCGGTTACCTGAACGGCTCGAACAGGCTCTGAGGGCAACGAAAGAGCAGGTTCTCCAACATGTTTCTGGCAATGGCAGCCACAGTGCATAGTTAAGGGCACAGGCCCCCAAGCACTAGGGTGGTCCACACTGAAATGCAAATCTCTGGCTCTTCTGCGGCCAGAAACTGAGGCTCAGGACTATAATCAGACCTCCTTCAGGGCTCACTTGGGCTCCCCTCCACCCAGAATGTCAGGAATTCATACAGAACACATTGCCACCAAGCAGCGGCTCTCAGGAAAGCTAGAAATTTCCACCCCAAATATTTCAACCTCAGACTCCAACTTAGGTACCTATGATTTAAATACTGTCCTTTTAAATACTTTTTAAAAATTGCTTTTCTAAGCGCCTTTTATCCTCTGCAGCTGCCATATCCACTAGGCGGTATTGCAAATAAGTAAATCCTCCTGGCCGTGATGCTGCTAGTGAGAATCGCTGACCAAAGTTACTGTCCTCACTTCACTGCAAACTTCCAGGAAACAGAAACTACTACCCGTCTGCCGACAGAGCTCCCCTGCCACCCCGTGAGGAGCTGCTGCCGGCGTCAGTTACCAGAAGCCCTCACCCAAGCCCAGCCTGCAGTGGGCCACTCCGTATTCCACAACACAGGGAAAAAGCCCACGGAGCCAGATCAGTTATGTCTCTGGGAGGATGAAAGAACCAGTGATTTTTCAGATATGACAGCAGGCACGATTCTGCCCCTTCCTTCTCATCTTCTATCAGGAAGCGATCCCATAAAATCTCTCCCAGGGAAGGAAAAGAGGGAGCTCTGGCTTCTGGGAGAGACAGAGAAGCAGGAGGGTGAGAAGGAGTCACTAAGCTATCCAAGCAGCCAGAGGCAAGAGGGTGGGAGTAGGGCAAAAAGAAAATGCAGAAGACTTGTTCTCCTCAGTGGGCCTCTTCCCTGAGTTTGATTTTTGAGTTGAGGTTTTACCTAATTTCAACTCAAATAAAAAAAAAATAGACAAGAGTATCTCTCATTGACATGGCACTAAGCTCCAGCTCTAAGAGTGGTATGCAACAGAGGAGGCGATCAAGGGTTTCCAACCCCATTCCCATCGAGTTCCAGGGGGCACTCAAGAGCAATGGGACCTAAGCCACTCTCCCTGTCTCTCACAGATGCCCGAGCCTGCCCACCCCGGGACACAACAGGCAATTTCCCCTTGGTGGAATTCCAGCTCCAGTCCTAAAACACTCAAGTACAGACCCTCCTGCAAAATACTTATGGCAAACAGCTTTACAGTATTTGTACATTTACACAAAAATAGATCCTTTTATATATATATGTATTTATAACTGGTTACACGTTGGATTCATAATTAGGCATCACCAGTAGTAGTTGGCACAGTTTTGTTATTTAAGCTCGGGGTCAAGTTCTGTTTCATTTCGTCGTTCCAAAGTACAAAAAGAAAAAAAAAAATCAAAGGCATTTCATCTCCATGGTGTTTTCTTAAATACAGTAATGTCATAGGAAACAGTATGTACAGACGAGCAGTGCCTCCTGACCCTCCTCTGTCTCCTGGAGATAGGGGCCGGGGTCCGACGGAGACGGGTCAATGCGGCCTGCTGCTGGACTCCGATGCCTGCCTCTTGCGTGAAGGGGCGTAGCCGTTGAGACAGCCATTGGTCTGCCGTTTGGAGGGCCCTCCGTTCAGGATGTCCTGGATGTGCTGCACAATGAGATTGATGGCCACTGTGGGGCAGAGACCAGCAGAGCGTTACGGGTGCAGGCATGGGTGCAGGGGTGAGTGTGGGAGTCTGAGTGAGGGAAGGACATGCAGGAACCACAGGCAAAAGACTTCCAAGGAAGTGGCCCTGCCACTTGCAGGCAAGTCACCCAACTTCCCAGAGCCTCTGCCCGGGCTAATATGATCCCCTCCCTCACAGGAGGGCTCTAAGGAGCAAGACAGACAATGCCTAGCACGGAGCAGCCCTTAATAAATGGGCTTCTCAACAGGAGATGATCAGTCACCACTGGATGAAGCACTCAGGCCAAATTCTGCAGACGTGGTAACCAGCCATGCTTCTGATACCATCAATTAGTTATGAGATCTTTCTACCAGGAAACCTTCCAGTTTTCCATCCTAAGGCAGAGCATCCCAATGAAAGGCCCTCTTTCCCTCCAAAAAATAGAATGAAGAGAGCTATCTTTTATTAGCATAAGAAATAAATTATGCACCTCAACCAAGAGGTCAATTTGACATCGCCAAATGTGGAATAAACATCAAATGCTTTCTTATGTTGCAACATTTCTCCTGGGATAATTCCTTTAGATAGTGTAAGCTCATGAATCCAATCATAAGAAAACAAAAGACAACCCAAACTGAGGACCATTCTACCAAACAATGGGCCTGTATGCTTCTAAAATTTGTCTTAAAAAAAAAAAAAGATAGGGGCCGGGCGCGGTAGCTCACACCTGTAATCCCAGCACTTTGGGAGGCCGAGGCGGGTGGATCATGAGGTCAAGAGATCAAGACCATCCTGGCCAACATAGTGAAACCCGCTCTCTACTAAAACACAAAAATTAGCTGGGTGTGGTGGCACATGCCTGTAGTCCCAGCTACTCAGGAGGCTGAGGCAGGAGGATTGCTTGAACCTGGGAGGCGGAGGTTGCAGTGAGCCAAGATTGCACTGCACTCCAGCCTGGCGCCTGGCGTGAGTTAGACTAGACTAGCTAGACTCTGTCTCAAAAAAAAAAAAAAAAAAAAAAAAGTAACATCTCCAAGTTAAAAGAGATCATATCAATGGTAAGTGTCTTGAATTTCATGACCATATTGTGGTGATGAATAAGAGTGTCTTTGTTCTTTAAAAGTACATGGTTAAATATTTATATCTTTTTCCCAAATAATAGCTCAACAAATAAATAATCTTTTTTAAATGGAGGGAAAATTAAACAAATTCTAAAGAGAATGAGGAAACAGGGTGCTACCTTACAGATCAGCTCTGCCACACTATGCCTAGTCCAGTGACATTCATACTTCCTAGACAGGCCAAAAAAGCACAACAGTGGGGTCAGGTGCTATGGCCCAGCCTGTAATCCTAACACTCTGGGATGCTGAGGTGGGAGGGTTGCTTGAGGTAGGAGTTTTAGACCTGCATAGAGGTTTTAGACCTGCATAGATGTCAAATTTTTTCATTAGCGGAGCATGGTGGTGCACGCCTATAGTCCCAGCTACTGGGAGGCTGTGGCAGGAGAATCATTTGAGCCCAGGAGATGGAGGCTGCAAATGAGCAGTGACTGTGCTACTGCACTTCAGTCTGAGGGGCAGAGCAAGACCTTGTCTCTAAAGTAAAATAAAATAAAATGAAAAAACGGTAATGGTAGCAACAAGCTCCCTTTAGAAAGGGCTACCATGATGGCAGGTCATCCTAAATTAGATCAAGGAGGGAATCTGCTGTTGCTAAAAGGTGGTCTCAGAAGCAAAGCATCCAAGTGTCATCATTAGGAAGTGAGAGTAAGAGGTAATCTACAGCCCTCTCTTTCTGCCAGAGAAGCACAAGTGCATGTCTGTCCCCACAACATGTGGGTGCCTACAGCCACTGGCCTGTTCCCGGGGCCAGATGTGTAGGTGGAACGGCTCTGCTGGCTGGCAATCACAGACGAGCAGTGCAGCCAGGTCTGCAGAGCCCTGTGTGGTCACCACATCCTGCCCCAAATTATGACTGACAAAGGGCAGACATTATGCACTGCAGGAGGACACCCCACTGGGGACTCACCTAGATTATCTGCACCTCTAGGGATGATCACATCAGCATACTTCTTTGTCTGTGGAGAAAGACAGTTAAAATGCATTAACACAAGTTCAGAGACAACTGGCCTGAGCCCCTCTCCAAGTGAATATGGAGAAAGGGCAGCCTTCATACTAATGAGCCCAGAGGGGCAGCTTTTAAGGCTTCAAATATTGTTTACAACTTCACAGTGAATGTATTTATTAACAGAAATTTGGGGAAACCTAAGGAAGTGCCTTGTTTAGCTGAAATGTGAATAAAAGAATAAGCAAGGAATGAGGAATGAGAAAGAAGGATTGAAGACCTTTATGTATCAGTGAGGAAAATGGTCTAGACTGAGTGGTTAATCCAAAACCAATTCATAATTCAATTTATAATTGTCTGCCATGGATTTTTATCCACTTTATCTACATCACAAAAATTTAGCTTTGATTAAGTTCTCTCTCACTCTCTTTTCATTTTTTTTTAAAGACATGGTCTCACTCTGTCACCCAGGCTGGAGTGCAGTGCCACAATCACGGCTCTCTGAAGCCTTGACCTCTTGGGTTCAGGAGATCATCCCACCTCAGCCTCCTGAGCAGCTAGGACTACAGGCACCCGCCACCACACCTGGCTAATTTTTGTATTTTTTATAGAGAGGGGGTATCACCATGTTGACCAGGCTGGTATCAAACTCCTGGACTCAAGCGATCTGCCCACCTGGGCCTCCCAAAGTGCCAGGATTACAGGTGTGAGCCACTGCGCCCAACCAAGTTCTCATTTCTAACGCTTGACACTATTTCAGCTTACGACCTACGCACAGAACATGGTCTTTTGGAGTCAAACACTTAATTGCCTCTATTCCACTAGGAAAAATATGAACTAGAAAAACCCAAACTGAAAAGGGGAAAGAGACTGATTCACCTCGGACTTTTACACATAGTCTGAAACGTGACACTGTTCACTCCTAGCACAGGGTCAAACCAGAAAAAGTCATCTTCACTGATGACCAGTTGATAGGTTCTGTTATTACATAATTTTTTTAAAAAAGAAAGGCCACAAAGAGATGTATTTCTTTTTTCTTTTTCTTTTTTGTGCTTCCAAATTTACTGAGATTTTGTAAACCATTCTACAAATAACTGCATCCTGGCATATGTAAACTAAGTCTAGCATAAGACGACATAAAAATCACACCTCAAGCGTGTGGGCATCTTCCTCTGTGCAGCTTCTACCCTAGGGCTGCTGAAAGGCAGCAGTGTCAGCCCCAAACCCAACTTGAACTGAGCAGACACTTATCAGGTCCAAGTTCCTGGCTTATAGGGGAATGAGCTTATTTTCCCTGAGCAAAGAGTGGCTGGACAGTGGCAACAAGCAGAAATAACCCAGAAAATGTCTGTGCAGAATGTTTAGCTTTGTTACAACTAAGTAAAACAGCAGAAAACTGACAGTTAACTATAATTGATATCCAATAATAAATTCACTTTGTGTTCTTACTAAGTTAAGAACAGCAGGAGAGGTCCTCAGATTAATAAATGGGTGGAAAAAAGTTCACAGCTGCTCAGCCCCCTCTGGCTCTTCCCAGTAACCTAACCTACTCTTGTAACCCAGTAGTCTCCAGGACAATGGATAGGGCATCAACGTTACTCAGCTGGTTCAGAAAGTCCACCTGTCCCTCATCTAAAACCAGTCAAGTATGGGTTGCTGTAAAAGCTACTAACATCCTTAAAGAAACAAAGACAGGTGGAGATCATATTTTTCCAGAAGAAGAAAAAACAAAGTTCATTATTAGAATAAATAGGGAAATTCTAATACCCAGCCTTACTCTAAATCTATCCTCAATGTCAGAGAGATTCCAGCCTTCCCAGTATATCTCAACCAAGATCAGGTTAAGTCCCAACCACTTTCTTCCCTTCCTCCTGCTCTCACAGCCTAACTATAAATGATTGAGGAACCACACCATGGTTTGGCCACGCTGGAGAAGACTCGATGACTCAGTAGGATTCTCCTGAGTTAAATGCATCTTTTTCTGCAGCCCCACCACACCACACCTCTTGTCTCTGGTAGCCAACCCTGCTGCAGTAGCACAGTCACAGCTCTATTTGCAGCCTCAACCTCCCGGGCTCAAGCAAGCAATCCTCAACATGTCCCTTCCTGTCTTTCCTGGGCTGAGGGCTGATTCACTAAACTCTCTCTGTCCTTCCTTCTCTGAAAGCCACCTTGCTAGAGAATTCCTGGCTGCCACAGGAAGGACTGGTGAGTCTGCAAGGGTGGAGGGAAGGAAGTTGATTCCAGTAAGGCATGACAGTCCCCAAACGGGAGCTAAAGACAAGCTCAAAGCAGGGCTCACCGGTGATGGCAGGAAAGGCTCAGGAGGGAACACCTCGGGTCTCAGCTCCTAGTGCATCCATACTTCACCCACTGCAGACCTTTCAGAGATCCAAATGGCTGAGGACTCTTCTTGGATACAATATTCCTTCAGGAAAGGGTCTCATACCATGATCCCACCAAGCAAGAAGTCTAGAACTAGCTGGGAATTAAATGACCTGCCTAAGGACTGGCAGGTCCCTACAGGGCTACCCAAAGAAAGAACAGGAGGACAGGGATCCTGGAGAACACAGGGGCAGGACACAAGGGCCGAGGGCTGCCCTCTCTTAGGACTTCAGGACAGAGAATCCCTCAGAGAGAGGAGTGAGATTCAGGCAGGGGAACTCCATCAACTTACATATCTCTGTACCATGAAATTTTAAATTCTACATTCAACAAAAACAAACCAAGAACACAACTCACTGGCAAGCAGAATTCCTCAAAGGCAGGCTTGACGAACGTAATGTACTGAGATAAAATCTGCTCCAGGTCCCTGCCTCTCTCGCTGATGTCCCTTAATACTGTAAGAGAAGGGAAAACAAGAATCAAGAAACAGTGCAAGAACCAGCACACACTCGCCCGTCATGGTGTGGACCCAGCTCCTACAGGCTCCACAATTACTTGGATGATTCTCAAGCTGGATTCCTGAGAGGCTTGACCAAGAGCAGATCAGCAGCAGCTTTGGAAAAGACAACTTACATGCTGACATCTTACAATGGTCAAACGTGGCAATGGCACAATGCTCTCTGAAACAAAAGGCTGTCCACGGAGGCCAATAGCCTTCTTGTTTCAAGCAACATTTGATCCAAACAAAATTTCAGTGTGAATTTTAAAAAGAGCAGGGCAGCCTTGGAGAGCTCGCTGTTAACAGGAAGAAATCTGGGCCCAGAGTGGGCTGGGCTGCACGCTGCCTCCCTGCACGCACCTGCCTGTGATCAGAAGTCCAGCGAGCCATTGCTCAGGCATCAGCTCACTGCTCCCAACGCCCACACACGCCCCTTCTGCAGCATGGAGCCCAGGCTGAGGACCCAGCCAGGGTTAGACATTCCCACCTACCTCAAGCACAGAGGTTTGCAAAAAAAAAATCACTCAGTGAAAGAATAGCATGGTCTAGAAAATGGTGGGTTGGGGCTGAGACGAAGCCCAGGTTGATACAAACTCACCATCTTCTGTCTTCTACCTTCTTCCTCCTGGTCAGTTTGACAAAGACTTTTACCACTCTTTCCCCACCCCACTTAAAAAAATTTTTTTTTTCTTTTTGAGACAAGGTCTCTGTCCTGCAGGTTGGAGTGCAGTGGCACAGTCATAGCTTACTACAGCCTCAACCTCCTGGGCTCAAGCAAGCAATCCTCCCACCTCAACCTCCCGAGTAGCTGGGACTACAGGCACACACCACCACAATGGACTAACTTTTTTTGGGGGGCAGGGGGGATAGAGACAGGGTCTCGCTTTGTTGCCCGGGCTAATCTCAAATTCTTGGGCTCAAGTGATCCTTCTGCCTCGGCCTCCCAAGTGCTGGGATTACAGGCAGCTCAAACACTCTTTATTAAATAGTCTTCTGTCAATAAATAGAAAGAAGACTGATCATCCTGGTTCTGCCATTGTACATGAGCTTTAGTTTCCCCATGAGTAAGGAGTTTGGAAGGAGATTCTCTTAATCAAAAGAACCCCTCTTTGCAGATGTCATTTTAAATCTTATCTTAATCTAACCTTATCATCTGAGCTGCTAAGTCTTTCACCCCAAAATGTTATCACATCCATTTACAATCATTTGCAGTGGCTCTTCGGCTCCTTCCCAACCACTTCTCAATGAACAGACTCAAGCATGGGGTGAAACTCACTGTACACAAACATGGGGTATATCTGTGATGAACTTCTGAAAGCCATGTTTCTAAATAATTCTGTCTTTATACACACAAGCACAGGTGCACACAGAGAGGACAGGGAAGGAAGGGGATGTCATGGCTATGATCCAGGCTGACAGGAAGTCTGTAAGATGAGAAGGCTAGAAAACTGTCAGGAAATCCACATTTCCAGAGAGCTGGGCACTAATGCTGCTACCATTTGACTTTGGTAACAGCTCCTGGATTTACGAAGCGTTTTTTCCATAGGAGATCTGGCGATAAAACAGTTGGTCGGTAATGTGTCAGGACTTGCCCACAGCCTGGCAGCAGCCTTCTCCAGCCAGGAAATGGTTTTCCCCACCCCTGCAACACTGGACCTGGGCTCCTCCTGGCGACCTGCTGCTGTGGCAGATCTGCTGGGAGACTCGCCAAGGAGGAGCCCTGAGGAGCTGCCACGTGGCTCACCCCAGAAGTCACCAGAGCTCCGGCACACGTGGCTAAGCTGAGCAGCACCGCCAAAATACACAGTCAGCGCGGCCGCCAATTCTTCACACGTCTCCAGATAAAGCCCAAAGTAAAAAGGAAACCAGATCAAAAGGGTATCACAGCTAGTGAAAAAACAAACACACCCGTGCTTGGCCAGCTTTTACTTAAAGTCCTACAAATGCCTGATGCTGGGATTGTTTTACCACATGTGCTTTTCATACAATTGCTGAAGGCTTTAGCACTGGAGGAAGCTTCGTCCTTCTCCCAGCAAACACGCGCGCACACGCACACACACACACACACACACACACACACGGGTGCATACGGGCACACACAGTGCATGTCCACACCATGTCGCATAGTCCTTCTACTGCCCTCAGCCTGGGCCTTCGGCCCCCTTCGTTCTGCAGACCTGGTGGCTTCATCTGTTTTGTCACCGGAGAGACGAAACTGATTGTGCAGAAAGCAGGAGGATTCACAGTGAATCTGCTCTGCAGCCCAAAAGCTGCTTCTTGTTCCACCTCTATGGGCTCCGTGGGGAAAACTGTCCTGGAACTGAATCCTGACGCCAATAACTCCCACCTCTGTGACCCTGGACACGTGGCTTTAACTTCTTTGAATCTTAAGTTCCTTAACTTTAAAACAGGGACAATAATGGTACCTTCCTCATACAGTTACTATTCAGGAATAAAGAGATGCGCATAAAACTCTTGAGCACCGTGGCTGGCGCCTTAGCACGTGTTCAATAGCACATGTTCTATGATCACGACCACAACAGAACCTGAGGAGGCGTCAGGAGGGTGGTGCCTCCCTGACAGAGCAGCTCAACGCTGTGGGAGGGTGGGAACCTTGAATTCAGGTAAGCAGGTCAGACCCAGCTAAGCGGGGACAGCAAAGGACAGGGGGACTCCTGCAGAGCAGCTGGAAGGGCAGGGTGCCACATGGGAAGGGAGAGCAGGGCACAAGCACATGGAACAACATACATGAGGAGGGAGAAGCAAGGAAGACAGGAGAAGCAAGGAAAACAGGGGAGAAGCAGGGAAGACAGGGGAGAGTCTCCCTACAGCTTCCACGCTGGAAAAGCAAATGGGGAATGGGTCAGAATATTGCCCAGACGCTGGGAACACACAACATCAAAAGGCCTTGCCCACCTCTGCTCCCCAAGAACCTCCGATGGAACTATCACCTCAGGCAGACTGGGCCTTCCTGAGCCAAGGACAACAGAGGGCCAGCCAGTTCCCTGCACCGAAAGGCCCTGCTCCTCGAGCAGAGTCAGGAAATAGGGCCACGCCAAGGACTGAGTCAAAACAAGGTCTTGGCACAAACCGGAAACCCCAGGGGCTCCAAACCAGCCCCTCTATCAGCGCTCTGACCCCAGCACGTTTGCTGGGCCAGGACAGGCCCGTTTGGAGGACAGGGTACGTGGCAGGAAGCTCCAAGTCTGCCCACATTCCCTGCTGGGGCTTCCATGTCAGCCTTTCCAAACCCAGACAGGCTCTTTCTGGTTAGCCAAAACCTAAGAACAAAACTTAGAATAACCCAAAATAAAGACAATTCCTCAGTGGTGAAGTCAATCACTTTTAAAAGTCTGATAAGGAAATGTGCTACTCTATAGCAAAAGAACAGGCTGAATCCCTCACAGCCCAGTGCAGCCCTGATTCTAGGTGAATGCTGCATGAGGAAGATGGGGTGTCAGCCATCCTAAATCTTCCTGCCCCGTTTCCTCCCAGTCCCTGTATTCAGGGTTGGGTGGCAGTAAAGAGCACAGAGGGAAGGTAAAGGCAAATGAGGCAGAAACCAATCCCTAGAAGGACAAAGGTTTCTATCAGGAAGGAAGTAGTCTCCAGGGCCACTTTACTTGAATACAGATCCCTCCGACATGAGGGTCAGCTTGGAATGTGAAGGTCACGTGCCCAGGCAGGTGTGACAGATGGGAAAAATCGTGGAGCTAACTCAAGTCTCCAGGAATGTTCAAGCTCAACAGCTGCTTCTGACTAACCAGTCTCCCTACCCCAGCACCCCTGCACTCCGTAAAGCACATGCCAAGCATGTTTTTTGTCCTGCGTGGATAGAGAATGAATCTGTGGAAATAGCATACAGGAAAGTCCCATGAGTCCATCAGGAGAGTGACTCGGCAGTAGGTGACATGTGAAGTCAGCAGATCTGAAATGAGAAAGCAGAGCCCTGCCCAGGCAGCCTGATCAGGAAAGGTGGGGAGGCAGAGCTGGCCCTAAGAAACCCCCATAGAGGGCAACCACCATCACTGCAGGAATTGCTCCCATTTCACCTAAGAATCCCATGCAAGAAAGGAAGGGAAAATGCTGTTTAACCCACACCGTAATCATCTGTTTGAATTAGACACTAGGATGCACCTTATTTCCAGGGTCACTACCGCTGCTCAAAACTTGGCTCTCTCTAATTTCCTGTGCTGGGTCTTGCACTCCCTGCTGCGAGGACTCCCTCGGCAGCACTGCATCCCTGAGACTGAGTCCCACTTCCAGACTAGTGATGGCATCAGCCCGGGCATCCCCAGCTCCTAAGGACGTGACCCGAGCAGATCCCCTTGGAGGACCTAACCAGTCTTATCAGAAAATTCAGAAAACAAACAGCATCTCAGCAGAAGCAGATTTCTGATCTGCCACATAGATATTTATTGACTAATGCACCACCAGGCATTTTACCTGCATTACCTCTTATCTTCACAACTATCCCAGGAGTACAAATCATAAGACCACGTTCTAATAGGAAAACGAGATACGAAGAGGTTAAAACACAATTTGCCCAAAGTCACACACACATCTAGTCAGTGGTAAAACCAAGATCTCAGCCCAGTTCACCTGACTCCAAAATTTATCTGTCCCTGTGTATCAGGCTGCCTCTCTAATATGACAAGCTGACATGGACACCGAGCAGATCAACCAAAGTAGGACCTGAGTTTGTGGATGAAGGTGACAAGCCAGGTCCTGGGGCAGACACCTGAGGGGCTGGTTGTCAGGCTCAGGGTTCAATTCTCTATCCAAAAAGACCTTGCAACTCTTACCCAGCCAGAGGCCTGACACTAAAAGCAGGCCTTTCTCCCCTGTATAAAGAAACCTAAGCCGGGATGTCACACGAGCCTAGTCACAAAGCTGGCTGGGGAGGGCTCTGCTGGAACTAAAAGGCCCCTTCCATTCCATTCTTTTTCCCATCACACAAAACTAACTGACCCCAGCCCCACCTGGAAGCAGATGTAGCTTCCACTGACTATCTATTACTACTTAGAAGTGCCAAACTCAGGACTTGTTTCTGTAGGTTCTACTGGTCCCATTAATACAGTTCTTACAATGACAGGGCTAAATGCAATAAACTACAGATCTATTTAATGAACCTAAAAGAAAAAATTATCCAGACTTTGAAGTCAGAGGGCTCCAGGATAGAGCTTATAAAACGTTTTTTTGTTATTGATGTTGTTGTTTTTTTTGGAGATGCAGTCTCGCTCTATCGGCTAGGCTGGAGTACAGTGGCTCAATCTCGGCTCACTGCAACCTCCGCCTCCCGGGTTCAAGCAATTCTCTGCCTCAGCCTCCTGAGTAGCTGAGATTACAGGTGCCCGCCACCACACCGGCTAACTTTTGTATTTTTACCAGAGACAAGGTTTCACCATGTTGGCCAGGATGGTCTTGAACTCCTGACCTCATGATCCACCTGCCTCAGCTTCCCAAAGTGCTGGGATTACAGGCTTGAGCCAACATGCCCAGCCAGGGCTTATAAAATCTTAATCTGTCAACAATGTGTCCTGTAACTAGGAGCTGACCTTGTCATTTCCTGTGTCTCCCTGCCTCTTTCACACAACGGAGACTCAAACCTTCTCACCTTTCATTCCTCTATTCAGTCACCCCCACCCACTGCCCTTGCTCAGTGCTGTCGACTCTAACTCTGCTAATACTCTTCTCACCTCAATTCTGCTTCCTCTCCCACCCACCTAAGGACCACAGCCCCGCTTCTTGTCTAGATGAGCAGAGCGGTCTCCAAAGAGCGGCAAAAGCTGCAGGCTTCACTGACATGTCCTCTGTCAGAACCAGTGTCCGACAAAGAACGGTGGCCACTTCACTAGCCTTGCTCAGAACCTCATAGTAGCTCTCCCTCGCCCACCGAGAGCCAGACCAGAGGTCTCAGTCTCTAAAACCAGGCCCCAAGCTTCTTTCTAGTATCTCTTTGTATAACCCTCTGTACACTCCAGGTTCCTGCCACTCTCGGAACAAGCCACTGTCTGCATCTACGCTGTGCACATTCGTGGGTTGCCTATGTCATCACTCTACCCCACCACATCTAAGTCCCGACCCCTCTTCCTCCGTGAAGCCTTCCAATCTCTCCCGGTGGAAGCAAACTCTGCTCAGTGCCCTGTAGAGCTCAGTTCAGGGCTGGGCTCCTCTACCAACGGGAACTGCTGTGCCTTCAGCACACAGGCACAGGGCCTTAGCACAGGCAGGCCCACACTCAGCAGGGCCTGCGAAGGGCACAGCTGACTTCCCTCCCGAGCTGACTGGAAAGAGTGGTAATGCCTCCCTAAAACCTGCTGGAAAATGAAGGGCTAGAGAAGCAGGCTAACAGGATGAGCTACTCAGCGCTTCAGGCACAGGGGATCCTGTCCTCAAGGGTGCTACAGTTAGTTCCTCAAGTCAGAGCATCTTGATTTTGATGCCTTGTGAAAAAAATCACAAGGCATTAAGCATTTAATCAAACTTTTCCCAGCAAAACCAGATGTCAACGTCTTATTTGGTCTCTGTGACCTCGCAAGCCTTTCATTATCCCAAACAGTAAGTGACTAATCCCTCCTCAAATGTCACCAAGTGTCTGGGCAGCAGGATATCCTGGGGCTGGACTGACGCAGCTGGACTGGACCATGTGACACACAGCTGAGTCAGGGAAGGCATGGGCTTCAGACTCAGGGGGGTAGGGTCCTGTCACAGGCTCCCAGCTCCCCTGTCCTCAAGGTGGCTGCCAACAGGGCCACCTGGAGCTTTTAGAACGCACCTCTGCGGGAGAGCCGGGTGTCCGCATCTGTATCCACAAAAAGCTTCATCTGGAACAGGTCTCGTACCTCCTGGGAGTAGAAGGCCAGGATCCCTTCAAAGAGCACCACGTCTGCGGGATAGACAGTAACTGTCTCCTCCTTCCTGCAAAGCACAGAGCAGATAATGGGCCACGCCAGGCAGGGGCTAGCAAGGGACAGAGAACAAGGGCCAGAACATCTGGTTGGGCTGCGTTCTGGAATCCTTGCCCCCACAGACTTCAAACGGGGACTAAGGACTCAGCTAACACAGCCTTACACAGCCCTCGGACCACCACCAAAGAGTCAAGGGTGATCACGGCTGGGACAAAGGTCTCCTTTGACCACTTCTTCTGAGCTTTCACCATGAAACAGAAATACACGGCAGACATCCTTCTCCTTGGAATTAAAAAAACCCTGCTGTTGAATGAAGAATAAAGGCAGACAAAAGCAGATGTGATTTCTTTTTTCTCTGAAGGCGTCTCCAGGAATGCTCTCATGCCTGGCATTTATGGAACCTAACACTCTGAACTTTGAAAAACAGAAACTCACAGTTTTCTCTCAACAACCCCACCCTCTCCCGGCCAGTCCTGAGGCAAGTGAAAGGAGGGAGGAAAGGACACAGAAGATGGAAGGGAAGGAGGCAAAATAAAAGTTTGGGGAAAGAGGATACAGACAAGAAAGCATTTGTGAGGAAGTACAGAATCCCGATATCTGTCTGGCCTGGGTCTACCCCACTCAAACCAATACAGTGGCCGCAGGTCAATCCTGAGCTCCCTAGGGCTGCTCTTCCTCATCAATGAAGCAGGAATATGCATGACCTCATTCACTTAACCCACATGGTTTGGAAGCCTAGAGCAGACACTAATTATAAACATGACTTTGCTTTCCTTTTTCTTTTTTTTCAGACAAGGTCTCACTTTGTCACCCAGGAGGCTGGAGTGCAGTGATGTGATCTTGGCTCACTGCAGCCTCAACTTCCAGGCTCAAACGATCCTCCCGCTTCAGACCCTAAGTATCTGGGACTACAGATGCCCACCACTACGCCAGGCTAATTTTTGTATTTTTAGCAGAAACAGGTTTCACCAAGTTGCCCAGGCTGGTCTCTAACTCTTGGACTCACGCAACCCACCCACCTCAGCCTCCCAAAGTGCTAGGATTACAGGCATGAGCTACCAAGCCTAGCCAACATGACTTTTCAAAAAGCAAGAGTGGTGAGACACTGCTAAACAGTTAGGCGATGGGCTTTCACAGATGGGCCTGCTTGTGTTCAGCTTTGCCCTGCTGCAACTTTCACTGTATTCTGATTTTTTATTCTGTCCTATGCCCACCTTACACATCACCAACTGTCTCCTGCTCAAAATTCCCTGAAAATAGAGTAATTATCATCACTGCAAGGTTTTCACTTACCCTGACTAGCATACTGGCAAACCAAATAAAATAAAGTCTCTTAAAACAGTAGTTCCATCTGTACAAACATAAGGTCAGTATCAATGGCCAGCTACACAGGGTGCCGCTGAAACTCCTTCCCGTAAACACTCCCTGATGCCTTCTTAGCTTGGACCACTGGACTTGTGTATGAGTTTTCAGGCAGGCACTGTTGGGGTAGCTAGCAACTGGTAGAATATGGAGCAGCGAAGATGGGAAAAAGGACTAGGATTAGGAAATGCTCTAGAATTGTGGTGCAGCTGAGATGCATATCAGAACCATCTGGGATGCTTATAAAAATATCCCTACCTGGACCCTACCCCCTAGGAGCTCTGATTTAACGAGTCTGAAGTGGAGGTAGAACTCTAATACTATTTAGAAGCTCCCAAGATATTTCTGACATGCAGCCAGGGTGGAGAAGCACCAATCTAGAGGAATGTCAGCTGCCAGAAAATGGTGTGCCCACTGTGGATAAGAAGGCAACCTGGGAAAATTCAGAAAAGAAATGGATAGAAAACAGGACCAATGGGTAAGTGAACTAGTGAGCCACTCTAGGTAACAACCCTACACCAAGGAGGGTGGGGGAGGGCTCTGTCCAAAAATAAACTGAATGTATGTGCGAGATTCCACTTGAAAAACACACTAACAGAGAACACAACGGGCGTGCTCAGTTTGCATGTAAGGTTGAGTAATCCTTATATAAAATGCTTAGGACCCAAAGTGTTTAGGATTTTTGAATTTTGGATTTTTTTTCAGATTGTGGAATATTTGCATTATATTTAGGGCATCCCTAATAAGGCAGGAGGAGAGAGGATCTACAATGAGCATCCCTAATATGAAAATCCAAAATCTGAAATTCTCCAGTGAGCATTTCCTTTGAACGTCACACTGGCACTCAAAGAGTTTCAGATTTTGAAGCATTTTAGATTTTGGATTTTGGGATTAGGGATGTTCAACCTGTACCAACACTAGATATTAAGAGCATTTTAGGATGCCTAATTGATAAATACTAAAAAGGAAAACTGGTTTTCCATTGAAAGGAGAAAATTAGCTGCCTAATTTGTTGTTGGTGCCTTAAGAAGTTACAGTTAATCATTTCCCAAGTCCACATGTAGGTCCTGGGTAGGAAAAACTTTCCTGACAGCTCAGAGTTTTTAAAAATCAACAACAAATTTATTGAGCAACTACTAGCCCAGAATGTGCAAGGCGTCATACCTGGCATAATATACCACTTAGGAATTTAGAGTCTGGCTGAAAAGTCCCAAAAAGAAGCTAGCCAATTAGGCTATTTGAGATAACCCAGTTTAACCATCTCACTTGGCTTATGGGGAAAAGGATGCTGAGAGAGGGGTAACTGCAACAAATAAATGTCTTCTTCATTTTAGCCCAACAAATTTTTATTTGTACCAAACGCCCATGGGTGGGATGGAATCAGTTAACCCAGAATGGCTTGATGTCCAATTAAGTGGACCTTAAGATTTACAGGGAGGTGGGAAGGGGGTGGCTATGGTCTAGGGTGATCAGGGAAAGTTTCTCAAGACACAAGCTTTATGTCTTGAGTGGAAGAATAAGGTTTTAAAATACATGAGCTAAATCAAGAGGAAACGTGAAACATGTCTGCATTGGGAATTCTACCAGGATTTTCTTTTGTTAGCACATGAACTTGATGGAACTCATGCTGCACGAGGTATTCAACTTCCCTCCTCGATTCCTAGACTGCACTGGTCAGGCCCTGGCTCCTGTCAACCACGCTCAGTTCTACTGCCTTCTTTCAGGCCCTTATCAATCTCTCACTGGGGCTGTTCCAAAGGCTTCTTCACAAATGGCACTGCAGATCCTGTCTCCTCAGCCACCACAATGTCCTTTCCACTACCACAGCAGAGCCATCTGTAGCTCCCTACTGCCAAAATGCCCGTGTGTCTGGCCCTGCCGCCTACGGCCCTTCATGACCTGAGGCCTGCCTACCTTCTCCCACACCCACACCCGCCCCTCCACACCTCTCCACTGCAGTGCCCCCACCAAGCTAATCCATGCCTAGTCCTGAAATGCTTCCCTACCCAGCACCCTGGAAATCCCTTTTCCAAACAACTTCTTATCCTTTCCTACCTAAAGCTTAAATATCACCTCCTCCATACAACCTGCTCTAAATACCCTGCTCTTCTTCCCTCTTTTACATTCTTCTGCAGGCCCTGTCTTAGCCATCATGCTGCATTTTAATTTTTCAAACGTCTCTTGTCAATGTGACACCACCACCACCTCCCGCAGGGAAAACTACAGTTCTCAGAACCCCCTTCCCCACATGCTTCCAAGTTATTGCACCAACAAGGAACTTAGAAGGTGAGCGTGAAGCAAAACCCACAATATTTGGGAGATCATAATAATAAGACAGGAAAACTTTGCCAACAGTCCACAAGCTCTCAGAATGCAGCTGCAAACCCAGATGTGGTGGTTCCTTGGACTTCTCCATGAACCCCAGCTTCTGCTCCAGTGCCTCAGGCTGGAGTCAGTGGGGACTACTTTGTCTGATTCTCTGGCTACAAACTTCCAGGTCTTCACTCTCCCAGCCCCAATTCGTATAAGCTCCAAATATTATACGAAACCCCTTCATTCTTCCATGGTCTGCAGTGGTCGGGTTAAGAAAACAGACTGACACTTGGAGGTGTGAGGATAGCATCCTGACCTCTGACTCTCCTACACAGGAGAACCTGGCCCACTGAAGGAAGCGTTTCAGAAGATTCTGGTGAGGCATGGAGGTAAGCACCAAAATAGCCCCCTCTGCACCTCAGTGAACACACACGGATGCTCATTCTCTCTCTCTCATCTTCCTCCTCCAACCAAATCTTCACCATGCTCTCTAATTCAGACCCACAGGAAGATATGTGTGTTCTACATTCATGACTGAGATGCTCTGCACAGCTCTGAAGGAGCTTGGGGTCTGGCCAGCAGGAATGCAGTCCTCTAGGAGCCCATTCCCAACACTCAGAGGGAACCAGGGTGAGGTGGAAGCATGGCCACTCCTCTACTCCTAATCAGGAGCACTAAAATGCAAGCTTCACTGGAAAGAACTGCTTTGTTTCCACTGAGAAGCTTTCTGGAGCACTTAGTTAATTCTGAGATCAGGCTCTGGTGACCTCACGCCTCTCCACATTGTCCAATCCCAAGTAAACCGGGAGGGCAGAAAGAACAGTTTTCTTTGTTCTTCTTCCTTCTCTTCCTCTACCCCTCCCCTTACATCTTGTTCCAGGAACAGCAGCCACTGGAATGTGGATCAGATGCACATGCAGTCCCTCAAGCTGAAACAACGAACCCATCATTCGGAGTAAAGGAATCATGATGACAGGACTGTTCCAGGAAGTGCCCAGATGAACTCCCCAACCTGTGCAATCCCACAGCACACACTGCTGCCACCACGCCCTCCACTGACTGGCTGCAATGGCATTGGGCAGGAGTAGGACAGAGGTCTGAAGTGCAAGAGGTGAGGAAGGAGGTCTCAATGCTGACCAGGGATGCTTTGGGGAGCCGTGGGTGCCATCCCTGGCCCAGAACAGCTCACTTACCGGGAATGGGAGACAAAGTCATACACAGGGATCTGGACTGTTTTCCCTTCAGTGATTTCTTTGAGTGTTTTGAGAATGAGTTCATTGTCAAAGGCATCTGAAAAATATCAAATCGTTAAAATGTTTCTTACTTTTAAAATAGTATCTCCTATAATCATACACAGGGCATCCTCATAAACATGTATATGGGCACATCACACTTTAAAGATAATCATACTGCTCCCAAAAAGCTGAATTTCTACCCAAAGCAGAATGGAAGCTCCCTGTATCTCAAAATGAGATGTATGAATGAGTTCCAACAAACAAATTTCTTTTTTTTTCTTCTTTGACATCCCACCCCTGACTTCAGACAGGTCTTTCCCCTGTCCGAGTTTACCTGATATCATCCCAGGATTGGCACATGCTAACCTGGAAAGCATACCCATGACTGGGGGAGTGCATACAATAGCCACCATGCCAAGGTTTGCTTCTAACAATGATAAGAAACCTAAGCCAGCTAAAGAGCAGTGTGCTGACCTAGGGCTGCAGAGCAAAAACCATTCTGGCGGCCACCCTGACCCTCCACCTCCCTCTCTGCCAGAGACTGGGTTGAGCACACATGTACACATGGGGAGGAGGGTCTGACGAGGCCTGCCTCAGATCAGAAGCAGCAGAAGAACCAGCTCTGTATGTTCAACCTCATGTCTGGCCCACCTTGATTCCCAGGCTCATACAAAATCACCCTTGTTCAGATACAGATTCAGTCAGTATTTAATGAGCCAAACGCTACATGAAGCATTTGAAAATTCCTTCTTTCACGTAAGCCCCATAATAACACTGCAAGTTAGTTATCAAGTCCCTACATTCTAGATGGAAACAAGATTCCAAGAGGTTAAGCAACTTCCTCATGAGCAGAAAAAAAACACTCCCCCCACCCCAATACACATACACACCCACTTCAACAGCCCGACTCACCCGGGTGGTCAAAGTTGAACTGGCCCTTCAGGGCTTTGGCCTTCTGCTCTGAGGTGAGGACACGGTAGAAGCTATCCTGACTTAGGATGACCACTTGCTTCTGGCGATAGTCCACCTCATTCTGCCCCAGGAGCTGCACGATCTTAGCACACACAGAAGACTGTGAGGAGAGAAGACAGCGTCCAGGAATAAGAGAAAGGGCATGTGCGGTACAGAGGAAGTCCCCAGAGTAACCAAGCTGATGCACAACCCCCAAGGGGCTCTGGAAGGAGAATCCATAGGCAGCTATCGGGCACGATGAGTTAAAGGGCTAAGGAATGCAGCCATAAAAAGAATGAGATCATGTCTTATGTGGGAACCTGGATAGAGCTGGAAGACACTATCCTTAGCAAACTAACGCATGAAAAGAAAACCAAATACCACATGTTCTCACTTATCAGTGGGAGCTAAATGATGAGAACGCATGGACACAGGGAGGGGAACAACACACAGTGGGGCCTGCTGGAGGTGGCAGGTGGGAGGAGGCAGAGGATCAGGAAAAATAACTAATGGGAACTAGGCTTAATACATGAGTGATGAAATCATCTGTACAACAAACTCCTGTGACACAAGTTACAAACCCTGAACTTAAAATAAAAGTTAAATTTAAAAAAAAAAAAAAAAAGGCCAAGGGAGGAGTCCGCTTGACATGCCTGTGACAGAGAAGTCTTGGGATCCCAAAAGTTCCGTCCTCCCTTCCCTTAACACAGCTTACTACTCTCAACTATTTGCAGTGATGGCGAGAGAAGGTGGGCAGCACACACCACCTCCTTCTCCCGAAGAGCTTTTTCCAAAGCCACTCGTGAAGGTAGGGCTAACAGATCCTGCCTGTGTCCTAGTACAGACAGACAAAAAAAGTGGCAGCAGAAAGTGGAATGAGGGTCGGGTGATGATGTGCTGAGGGGCCACAGGGCCTTGGAATCACAAGGTGACTGCACACCCATAGAGCACCACTCAGCCCTTGCACATCTCTTTATATCAATGGAACCAAAAACCATGGCCAGAAAGCTCTGCTAGTTAGCAGGAAGGCTACGCTCACAGCGTTAATCTTACTTCTCTTGGTAACTTTTGCTCCAGTCCACAGCCATGGACTTCTCCACACAGACAGTAAACCAGGTGGCCTTTTCACAAATGTGTGCCACCACATACAGAGACAAGGAACACAAACGCCACCAACATCTAAAACAACTTAGGGGTATGCCAACAAAGAGTGGAGAAGCCAATTCCAAATGAACTCAAATCTACATGCTTTGTGTGTGTTGTTAGTAATACAGGTATCCTAAAATTTAAAAAAAATAGTAATACACCTATCTGCCCCTTTTCTCCTTCAATAACATGTGTGCTTTGTAAAAGGAAAATTATGAAACAAGTGCATTCGTGAAGGATTGTATTTATCAAATGACTGATTTCTTTTTTCATTTGATACAAAGATTAATTTCAAAATAAAAAATATCTATATTACATAAGCTGTATAAGACATAACCCAAGTCTTCTAATGAAACTGGTTGACCTGCCAGGCAGTGATTCATGACTGTAATCCCAGCACTTTGGGAGGCTAAGGGGGATAGACCGCTTGAGGTCAGGAATCTGAGACCAGCTTGGGTAACACAGCAAGATCCCATCTCAAAACAACAACAAAAAACCCCAGTTGACCTAATAACAGAGATGAGAAACAGCATATTTAGGCCAGGCACACTGGCTTGCGCTTATAATCCCGCACTTTAAGAGGCCGAGGTGGATGAGAACACGTGGACTCGGGGAGAGGAGCATCACACGCTGGAGGAAGCTGGTGCGGGTGGGGGGTAGGGGAGAGACAGTGTGCGGAGGAGGGTGGGGAGGGATAACATGGGGAGAAATGTCAGATATAGTATGCACCTAAAGTAAAATAAAAATAAAAAAATAAAAAGAGGCCAAGGTGGATGGATCACCTGAAGTCAGGAGTTTGAGACCAGCCTGGCCAACATGGTGAAACCCTGCCTCTACTAAAAATACAAAAATTAGCTGGGCGTGGTGGCATATGCCTGTAGTCCCAGCTACTTAGGAGGCTGAGGGAGGAAAATTGCTTGAACCCAGGACACGGAGGCTGCAGTGAGCTGAGATCACCCCATGCATTCCAGGCTGGGTGACACAGCGAGACTGTATCTCCCCCTCCAAAAAAAAAAAAACAGAGACAGAGAGAGAAAGAAAAGAAAAACAGCATATTTAAACATTTGATGACTCAATCTTAGAAGTTTTACTATTGAACTTCTGATTTTACTATTTCACAAATTGATTTTTACAACAACAACAACAAAAAAGTCATGAAATCTTTTAAAGTTACAATTCTTATAAGGTTGTGTTTGATTGCCCTGAGCATAAGGAAAACTGGCCATTCCTGTTGCACAAGTCAATGCGAACTAAACAGTTTTGCAAAATATGTCCTGTTATACAAGTTGTGACACACAACTAAGTAAGGATCTGTGAAGGAACAATAATATTTTGACTCAATTATCTGCAAACTATTTTGCTTTCATGATACTTTTGCATATTAATGCAGAAAAACATTTAAAACTACTCTGGACTTTGGGACCATAGATCCTCCCACGTCCCAAAAGATCACAGGAAGGTAAAACTTTCATAAGATAAACTAGATTCAAAAGTGAAAATGTTATAACAAAACCAAAGGCTCTCTGGGTGCTACAGATAGATGGGGCAGGGTGGGAGTGGGGGATCAAAGGCTCTATGTAATTATAAACTGAAAGTTTTTAAACATCTACAGACCTGCAATTTCCTTTTCTTCTCAGGCATCTATCTGTTTCTTACGTCCTAAGGTTCTAGGAGGGTAAAGTCTATAGCCTTAATTAATAGATAGAATTCCTTCTAGAATTCCAAAGAAAAAAAAGTGATTCATGAAGCCACATGTGTATTATCTATCCCGTTATTCAAATTGTGATATTTTAATTTACACTTAAAACCCATAAAATGTTTTTAATGTAAATAGCAATCCCATCACCATCAAAAAAGCATATTAAAAAGTTACACTAGCTAATTTTACAAATAAACAACTGTTTCCCTTAACCCAGCACAGTGTAGGACAGAACCTGTACAATGGCCAGTAAAATGGGATAATGAACACATAGTAGGTGCAATTCTAGAAAATCAGCACTTGTCCCAATCCTTGATCAATGACACAGTGTGACTAATTTTGCTGATCCACAGTGGCATGTCTGGGTCCCGTGTTTTCAAGGACCTGGCTGGTGACCTTTCCCTTCCACAAACATACCACCACTGCTGACAGGGCAGGAGGCCCTGTGCCAAACACTCCACTAGGACCACTGTAGAAGCCACATGTGCTCTCCTTCATGGATGAAGAAACCAAGTTAAGTAACTTGCCTGCAATCATAGAGTCCTGGCTCTTTACCTCAACCTGAGATGGTAAGAAGTCTCAAGGCAGAAGAAACCCTTTATCAGGCAGGAGATAAGTCAAACAGCACAAATAAGCAAAGAAACACTTGCCTCTAAGACAATCTAGATTTTTCAGGCATTTTCTTCCTCCTGGGCCATGTTAGAAATGGGCCCCCAAAAATTCAGATAACTGTTGAATCTGGCTAACAGGTACATAGGGTTTGGCTATATCATCCTCTCTACTGTTGTGTAGGTTTGAATTTTTACATGGTGGGGAAGAAGGCAGGGAGGGAAGGAGAAGCTCCACAAGAGACTCTACTCTGCCCTGAATAAATGGTTTTTCGCTTACTTAATGCTCACCTCTATCTCTTTCACTGTAATTTCTGTGTTCTCCTTTTGCATAATCCTGCCACTCTCTTCAAAAGGATGAAATGGAGCTCTGAGGTGTCATCTTGTTCCTTAAGAATTCAGCTGGGCACAGTGGCATGCACCTGTAATCCCAGTGACTTGAGAGGCTGGGCAGGAGGATCACTTGAGCCCAGTAGTTCAAGACCAGCCTGGGCAACATTGTGAGATCCCACCTCTAAAAAACACAAAAATTACCTAGGCATGGCGTTTGTGTCTGTAGTCCCAGCTGCGCATGGCAGGTTAAGGCAGGAGGACTGCTTGAGCCCAGAAGATCAAGGTTGCAGTGAGCCATGATCATGCCACTGCACTCCAGTCTGGGCAAGAGAGCAAGACTCTATCTCTAAAAAACAAGAGGAAAAAAAAAAAAAGAAAAGAGAAAGAATCCACTAACAACCAGGATTTGAGAAGGGTAGGCAATCCTGAGCCTACAGAATTCTAAAATGGGAAAGGATACAACTGTTACAATAGGCTAAAACTTAGTAATTATATTAGTAGTCACAAAAAGGCAAATACCATATGATTCCACTATGTAGTCAAATTCAGAAGTTAAATGGCGGTTGCCAGGGGCTGAGGGGAGAGGAAAATGAAGAGTTGTTGGATGGATATAGTTTCTGTTTCATTCTGCTTTATACAGTGAAAGGGTTCTGGAATTTGGTCATCCAATAACATGAATATACTCAACACCACTGACATGTACACTTAAAGATCGTTACGATGGTAAATTTTATGTTATGTTTATTTTACCACAATTAAAAATTATTGTTACTATAATAAAAGCCGCATTTCTTTCTATGTGCTAGGTACTGGGCTCAGCAATTTAAAATGATCTCATTTGCATACTACAAGCTTATGTGATGGGAGTTATCATACCCACGCCACTGACGGCAAACACGGAGGCAAACAGAAGTTGGATGGAGCCGGGATTCCCACTCTAGTTCTCCACCAACTGTCCACTTAGTGGCTGCAGCTGCATGGTGCTGTCTCACAGGCAAACTGACACTGCCCCCATTGAAGCATGAGTTCAGCTTCATTTTGTATAGTATCTCCGTATTTAGTGCAATGAATCCAGAATATATTCTGTCCCTGCCACTTCTAACACATTACTGAAATTAGAGTTGGGAGGCTTAAAGGTCTGCTAGGACTGTGGGCTGTTGTCCAAATACAAAGTTAAGTGAAGGTCAACATAAGGTATCTTTAGAAAGGAAAAAAAACTCTATGGAAGAAGAATGCTATACAAGCAAAGAATTCAGAATGCTATATAAGTAAAGAAATTGTGAAGGTGATTCACAGTTTCTTTACTCATATAGCATTCTGAAGACATTACCTTATTTAATTCCATTATAACAAGGTATTACTTTGTCTTCTTTTTTCCTAATGAGGAAACTGAAGCTTAAAAAATTGATCAAGTTAAGAGCAGGCGAGGTGGCTCACACCTGTAATCCTAGCACTCTGGAAGGCTGAAGCAGGCGGATCACGAGATCAAGACCGTCCTGGCCAACATGGTGAAACCCCGTATCTACTAAAAATACAAAAATTAGCTGGGCATGGTGGTGTGCACCAGTAGTCCTAGCTACTATTCGGGAGGCTGAGGCAGGAGAATCATTTGAACCTAGGGCGGGGGGAGGGGAGAAGTTGCAGTGAGCCGAGATCACTCCCCTGCACTCCAGCTGGCAACAGAACAAGACTCGATCTCAAAAAAAAAAAAAAAAAGAAAGAAAAAAAGAAAGAAAATTGATCAAGTTAAATGATTTGCTCAGTCCCGAAGCTGGGTCCCAAACCACAGGTCTAACTCCAACTGCACAATCCTTTTCACTGTTTTAGAACTTTAAGCCGCTTTGGCATCCACCCACAATGTTCTCCATAAATGAACTCTACTTCTGGAGAACAATGACAGGGGAAGGAGACAGGGAGGGAACTGATGAGAAATATAACACTATTTAGTCCCACTGCATCATCAAAGTCAACATTTATGCTGAACTTCATAGAACTAAAGGCGGGCAAGTGATGTGCCTATTAAAAGGAAGCTAAAAGCCCACCAAAAAAAACCTGTTCTAGAAATGTTAATTGTGTTCAAAAGAATCCAGCTGTTAGGAGCCACAGTCCACTAGACATGCTGAACAGTGAACTCCTTTAGCAGAGACTTCCCATTTGGGAAGCCCCAGTAGTAGTCAACAGCTCATCAACAGGCCCCTTCAGCTGACAGTTTCCAAAAGGGCAGCTGCTGAGCCAGCATAGGTTCCTGAATTGCTATAGAAAGGGTATTTCTCTAAAATCACTCTCACTCTGGAGGTGGTTCTGACAGCCTAGACCCAATCTTACTATGCTATTTCTAGTGTGTATCTTCCAGGATCTAATGCAGAAGATCCTCTTGTCCTGTTCTAAGACTGCTGGATGAGTAAAAGAAAAGAAGCAGGGCAATCAGCTCTATCTCCTCTTAGTCATGTACCCCTCACCACACTTCAATGCTCAGAACCTGACATAGCCCAAGCCTGGACAGCTCAGAGCAGCTCAGAGCAGCTCAGCCCTCGGGAGGGCGTCGGGCTGGGTGTGTTCCTACGGGAATGAGCTGGGACATCTCACAGTCAACCTTATAGAAGAAGACCAGATAACCATGCTACCCAACATTTTTGAATCCCATCAAGATGTCTGTTGTAACACTCTGGATGAGCTGCTTCAGAATCACAGGGAGGGCTGCTCAGAGGGAGGAAAACTTAGAAACCACAGCCAATCAGCTCCAGGTGACGCACACTGATCATCACAGCAGAGAAGAGTGCCTGAAGGCCACATGCTTGGCTTCCTCAAGTAGAAGACCCCATCTAGCTCCTCAGCTCTGGGATATGTGTTTATCACATCAATTACTCTTGGCAGTAGCTTTTCCTGTCACTAGCATTAAGTAAGTATCACCACTAGCTTATATGGTGTCCATCTCAAAGGAAAAAAACCACTGCAGCCCCCAAACATTAAATCACTCCTCTGCGGGTAGGGGCTGCTCCCCAAATGGCTCAGAAGCTCTAATTTATAGGCATTAGAAAACCAAAGCACCAGTAATTTGCCCTCATTTAAAACTAAGAACAAGGTTCAAATCTGCTAGCTCAACTTCCAATCCAACTGATCATGTGGCAGAGTAGAGAAGTGTCACTCAAATGCTTCCATGGAATATCTGCAAGACCATGTATTTTTGAAGTCATGGATGGCCCAAGAACCCATGCATTGCTGACTAGGTGCTCCTAGCTACAGTACAATCATCACTACCCACCCACCCCAACACACACAGGATCTACATTAGAAACTCACTAAATTGCTAATAAGGGTCTCCAGTACTGAAAAGCTGCCATGGGTCAATCAAATAACCTAAGTGCTTTTGGAGCACAAGGACCAATAGTGGTATTAAGCTTTTATTCTCAGGCACCTGAGGCGGGGGCGGCAGTGCAGGTGTCTCCCAAATGTCTGTTAAATAGAAATGTCCAAATTTATCAGAAGTCTTTTCTGAAGTCATGCAATCTTAGCTTATTGCAGCCTCAAACTCCTGGGCTCAAGCCATCAGTCCTTGAATTTTAGCTGGGCACACAGACTGCATTTTCAGCCCCCTTTGCAGTTCCTCATGACCATGCAACTGTTCCCTCTTCTGACATTCCTTCCTGTTGACTCAAACGAAGACCTGATAGCTGGAGCTCAAGCAGCCACCTTGCAGCATTGCTATCATGCTAATTAAGGATGTGAGACCAGCTAAATAAAAGCCCAAGATTCAAATGATCAAAGGTGAGAGGCATTAAGAGTGAGTGCTAAGGTCTGAATGTGTCCCTGCAAAATTCACAGGCTGAAATGCTGAAATTTAACTGCCGATGTGATTGTATTAGAAGGTGGGCCTTTAGGAGGTGATTAAGCCATGAGGTCAAAGCCCTCATGGATGGGATGAGGGCCCTTATGAAAGGGCTTCAGAGAGTGGATTCATTCTCTTCTGCTCTTCTGCCATGTGAGGACACTGCATTCGTTCCCTCCAGAGGATGCAGCAACCAGGCGCAACCTTGGAAGCAGACAGCAGCCCTCACCAGACTCCAACCCTGCCAGCAACTTGATGTTGGACTTCCCAGCCTCTGGAATTGTGAGAAATAAATTTCTGTTCTTCATAAATTACACAGCATCAGGTATTTTGTTACAGCAACACAAACGTTCTGAAACAATGAGGTAAACTTTATTTAAACCCTGTTTTAGAGGTTTTGTGTCACTTTCAACAGAAGTGATACTAATACTGATGTCAACAACCACATAACCAGCACACCTTAGTATATGGCTCTTGGTAGACACGTTCTCTTGAAAGCTGAGGAGATCCTCTGTCCTGGTCTAACAGGCTGCTTTAATTATCACAGGAACAATAAATAACTTATCAGCCACACCATTTCCATGTGAGTTTAAAAGGGTAGGGTGATGAACATTTGCCTGAACAAGTGTCCCCAGACACTGCTCTGTCACCTGCCGGCCTCCAGGTGTTTATTTACCCCAGAGTTGTTTCTTCTTCCTTTCAGCACCTGTTTGTGCCACAGACCAAGCTCTCCATAAAAAAAGTAGTACCTAGGAGAGGGAAACCCAAAAGGCTCTTAACAGTTGAAGATGAAAGATTCCCCACAATAAAAGCTCCCTGTTTTAATTCTTGATCCATCTGCTGGTGCCGCAAAGGTAGTCCAGCCTCGGAAGATGCAGATGTTAGACTGCATCTGAGAAATCTGGTTGATCAATAGTCATCAACATAAACAAATTCCCAGGACTTTTCCCTGATGTGCCAATCTCATTAAGCTCTATTACTAGAAAAGACATTTTTAAAATTCAGTTCTGCGTTCATGTAATTACATGTTTGGCTCTGCTTTTTAGACTCACTAGCACTTGGAAATTAAGTGGTTCAAAATTTACTGAGTGATGATAATAATAGTTAAAACACAGAGCATGCTATATCCCAGGAACCATTCTAAGGGCTTTATATACACTCAGTTATGTTTAATCCTCAAATCAACTCTATGAAGCGAGTATTCTTATTATCCCTATTTTACATAAGAAGAAGCTGGGTCAGAGAAGCAGATTAAGAGACTCGGACCAAAGTCAAATGTCTGAAAAACAGATGAGCCTGTCTTCAAAGTTAGGCGGGCTGGCTTCAGGACGCAGGCCCTCCATCACCACACATACTGCTCTGGCTTGTCTTGCCACCCATCAGAAGGGGATGGAAACCGTCTGATGGGAAAAGAGCCACAATAACCCTACAAGCAGCGGTGTAGTGCCAACATGTATATACGGAATATACAGAAACCACTGGGAACAAAACATTCTCAGCAAGGCTCTGTAATTTACTCCCTGGGGGGGCTCTGCAAACCATATGTTTGTTGGCTTCCTTAGAAGTTAATTTTTTTGATATTTTATTAAGAGAAAGATAAGTCACTTTTGATCCGCTGTAACTCATTCTTTGGTGGAAAATGGTGTCTAAGTCCATGCTTAAGGGGACTGGGATTAATCCTCTGGGAAACATAAGCTCATGTAGGTACTTTTGGAAACAGAAATGAGTGGACCATGCCGGGAGTGGTGGCTCACGCCTATAATCCCAGCACTTTGGGAGGACGAGGCAGGCAGATCACAAGGTCAGGATATGGAGACCACCCTGGCCAACATGGTGAAACCCTGTCTCTACTAAAAATGCAAAAAATTAGCTGGGTGTGATGGGATGTGCCTGTAATCCCAGCTACTCGGGAGGCTGGGGCACGAAAATCTCTTGAACTCACGAGGCAAAGGTTGCAGTGAGCTGAGATCGCGCCACTGCACTCCAGCCTGAAAATCCCACAACTGCACTCCAGCCTGGGAGAAAGAGGGAGACTCTGGAAAATAAAAAAAAAAAAAAGGGAAGGAAGAGAGGGAGGGAGGGAGGAAGAGAAAGGGAAGAGAGGGAGAGAGGGAGGAAGAAGAGAGAAGGAAAAGGAGAGCAAGAAAGAGAGAGGGAAAGAGGGAAAGAGGGGTGGGGGGGAGAGAGAGAGACAGAGGGGGTGGGGGGCAGACCAACTGTTTAAAACCTCACCACATCATCAAAACTGGTACATGCATGCTGGCGTTGTGCTATGAACTGGTGAACCCATGTTAAAAAGCAGTACAGTAAGAATCAACATTTCTACCCCATTCCCAAGCAATAAACTTACAGTGAAATCGATCGAGATAGGGAAAAAAAAAAAAAAAAACCCTGAGCAGGAAAAATCTGGAAGGCAAATTGGCCAAAAATTAGAACTTATAGTTCTTCTACATCTTTTTTTTTTTTTTTTTTTAATTTTATTGAGACGGAGTCTCACTCTGTCACCCAAGCTGGAGTGCAGTGGTGCAATCTCGGCTCACTGCAACCTCTGCTTCCAAGGTCCAAGCAAATTTCCTACCTCAGCATCACAAGTAGCTGGTACTACAGGCATGGGCCACCACACCCAGCAAATTTTTTGTATTTTTAGTAGAGATGGGGTTTCAACATATTGGCCAGGCTGGTCTCGAACTCCTGACTTCAAGTCATCTACCCCCCCGGCCTCCCAAAGTGCCAGGATTACAGGCATGAGCCACCATACCTAGCCGTCTACATGATCTTGAACAAAAAGGCAGAGAGGTGTCTACACGGCTCATGTGAGACCAAGTTCCAGGCTCACCCAGGGCCCGGTTAACAGCTACCACCAAGCAAAGACAAAACAGGGCTATGCTTGAGATTGAAGGGGCAATGAATCCCTCACAACTGAGTTAAAATCATTCCACATAGAACAGTGATTAATTTCAGCCTTTATTCTAAGCCTGAATATGGAATCTATGGATCCTACTTTGTATTTGTCCCCACAGGACAAACACAAAAGGCATCTCGCGCACACACACACCCACCAAAAAAACTGAATGGATCTAGGCTTGTTGCTAACTTTGCTAAACTACTGCTTAGGGAGCCCTCTCCACGAGGTGGAGGCAAAGAGGAGACCTGCTGGAAGATTAACTATATGACTTGTGCGTGCAAGTGAGGCTGGGTCTATTTCTTTCCCCTTTTACTCTCTCAGCAAGTTGAGATAGTGAAAAACAACAAACTGGGCCCCTTGTCCTGGGTGACACACCAAAACCCACCCGCTTGCTAGGGACTGGTTTACTGAGCAAAGAGAATATGCTTATTACAGAAATTTTGGACTGAAAGAACTGAAGTCCTTCTGGGTATGAGACACAAAACAAAAGCTGACTTTCCTCCGTTTTTAAAAAACTGAATAGATCAAGAGAGCACAAAAATGCCAGTTGGATCCTCTACAGAATCTCTCCAAACTGAAGGTCACACGTGAGTAAACATTTAATGTGGATGTAACAGCACAACACTGCTTTGTTGTACAAAAAATATATTTTAGTGATCTCTTCCATCCAGTAATCCTTATCCAAACTGGAAAATCAGAAATCGGACTGTCTAGTTATCAAGATTTTTTTTTATTTCTTATTTCTTCTCCAGCACCCACATTTTATGCCCAAATACAGAGCAACAGGGGGAGGAAAGAGAAAGCAACATGCAGCACCCACTTCTCTTCCTTTTTGAGAGTCTCTTTCACGTCTTTGAAAACTAAACTTATTACTTATTTCTCATAGCATTTGAAGAAAGGGGTTCAAGTCCTCTATTGGCTGTCTCAATTCCCTCGACTATTCCCTACTAAGTTTTGCTGAATTCATCATACATCACCACCATCTCCAGGGCCTCAAAACTCCTTCAAGAATCAAAAAAGAGAAAAGAACTCCCAAAACCACACAGATCATGTTACTGCATAAAGTGGAGTAAGTTCATCACACTGGAAGTCATCATAAATTTTCAGGGCTAATCTACTACTGACAAAAAATAGTAATAACCATAAATAAATAAAAAGCAAACATCCTTTGAATACAACAATTTTCTTTTATTAATTTGTGAAACTGACAAAACTATCAGTAGATAAGGGCTAAACTCTTATTTCAGACCCACACAAATATGAATAACTGATATGACAAGAAGCAGAACAATTCAACAGAAGAGGACAGCGTTTTCAAGAAATGGTGCTGAAGCAACTGGACATCCACTGACCAAAAAAATGAACCTGAAGCCAGGCATGGTGATCTGCTCTGCAAAAGACCCAGCCAAGAGAATGACAACAAGCTACAGACTGGGAGAATATATTCACAAAAGGCATGACTGACAAGAGGTTGTTATCCAAAATATACCAAAAAATAAAAACACAAACTCTTAAACCTGACCCAAAAAAATGGTCTAAAGACCTTGACAGACCCTTCACCAAAGACATACAGAGGACATATAAGCATATGAAAAGATTAGAACAAGGTACCACTACATGCCTAATAGAACGGCCAAAATGTACAACACTGACACCACCAAGTGCTGACAAGGATGAGGGGCAACAGCAACTCTCACTCATTGCTGGTGAGACTGCAAAATGGTGTAGCCACTTTGGAAGACAATTTGGCAGTTTCCTATAAAACTAAACAGTCTTACTATACAATCCAGTGCCCATGTTCCTTGGTATTTACCCAAAGGAGTTTAAAATTTAGGTTCACACAAAAACCTGCACATGGTATTTAGAGAAGCCTTATCCATGACTGCCAAAACTTGGAAGCAAGCAATCAAGATGTACTACAGTAGGTGAACGAATAAACTATAGTACATCTAGACAATGGAATGTGACTCAGTGCTACAAAGAAATGAGCTAACAAGCCATAGAAAGACATTAAGAAACCTTAAATGCATACTGCTAAGTGAAAGAAGCTAATCTGAAAAGGTCACATACTGTATGATTTCAACTACAGTATATGACATTCTAAAAAAGGCAAAACTGGCCGGGTGTGGTGGCTCACACCTATAATCCCAGCACTTTGGGAGGCCGAGGCAGGCAGATCACGAGGTCAAGAGATTGAGACCATCCTGGTCAGCATGGTGAAACCCTATCTCTACTAAAAATACAAAAATTAGCTGGGCATGGTGGTGTGTACCTGTAGTCCCAGCTACTCGGGAGGCTGAGGCAGGAGAACTGCTTGAACCCAGGAGGTGGAGGTTGCAGTGAGCTGAGATCGCACCATTGCACTCCAGTCTGGGCAACAAGAATGAAACTCCGTCTCCAAAAAAAAAAAAGGCAAAACTATGAGGACAACAAAAAGATCAGTGGTTGCCAGGGGTTAGGGGAAAGGCAGGAATGAATAGGCAGAGTACAGAGCATGTTTTAGGGCAGTGAAACTATTCTGTATGATACTATAAATGGTAGATAACATGTCATTATACATCTGTCCAAACTCACCGAATGTACACCACCAAGAGGGAACCCTAATGTCAACTATGAACTTGTTAATGATGATGTGACAATGTAGGTTCATGATTGTAACCAACGTACCTCTCTGATAGGGGGTGTTGATAATGGGGGAGGTTGTACATGTGTGGGGCCAAGGGGAATCAGAGAAATCTCTATCTTTTGCTCAATTTTGCTAGGAACCTAAAACTGCTCTTTAAAAAAAGCATATTTAAAAAATAATAAACATGCAACTAAACCACCATATGATCCAGCAACTGTACTCCTGGACACTCATCCCACAGAAGTGAAAACATAGTCACACGAAAATATATACACAAATGTTTACAGAAGCTTTGTTAGAGCCAAAAATTAGAAACCACCCAGATGTCCTTCATTAGACCAGTGGATAAACTATGGTATATCCATACAATGGACTATTACTCAGCAATAAAAAGGAACAACTGCATGAATCTCCAGAGAATTGTGCTGAGTAAAACAGGGCAATTCCAAAAGGTTACATACAGTATGGTTATATTTATATAAAATTGTGGAACAGAATCGTGGTGGACCAGGGTTAGGGATGGGGCGGGGGGGGTTGGGGGGGGCAGGAAATCCAGGGTGGGTAATAAACAGCAAAACGGCAGTAGTGACGGAAATGTTCTGGATCATCACTGTATCAATGTCAACATTCTGGTGTCTTCCGTAACTTGGAATCTCTATTATTTCTTATAAGTCTTTGTGAACCTACTCCTATCTCCAAACAAAATGTTTATCTAAAAAAAAAAAAAAAATTAGCAACCAACCATCTTCTGCCATTTGTCTTTTTATTTACCCCAGAAATTTAGCCTCTCACCTTTCAAAATTCTTCATTTTTCCTCACAAAGCAGTGTTAATAATTAATTGTAATGAGGTGAACGTATTCTACACACAGGACAATCTTGGGGAGCCAGAGGACAAGCTGTAAGTGGGTTACATTGTTGCCCCTTAAAACTACAATCATGTTCTAACTCCTTCCAACCTCAAAATGTGACCTTATTTGGAAAAAAAGATCTTCATAGATACAATTAAGTTAAGGCTCTTGAGATGAGATCAACCTGAATTAGGGTGGGCCCTAAACCCAATGACACATGTCCTTCTAAGAAACAGAAAAGGTGAAGTCACAGAGACACGAAGGAAAGCCATGCAAAGGTGAAAGTAGAGACTGGGGTGATGCAAGGAATGGCAGCAGAAGCTGAGAGACAGGATGGAGGCATGGGTCTCCTTCAGATCTTCCAGAGAAGGCCAATGCTGCCCACACCTAAACTTCAGTCTTACAGCCTCCAGCACTGTAAGAGAATGAATTTCTGTCATTTTAAGTCATCAAGATTATAGTAATTTGTTACTGTAGCCATAGAAAACTAATACACCTGTCACTTTTTAAATGAGCATATTCAATTTCTTTTTTTAAACCACAGAGGATGTACTTTCTTTAACTCTTATTTATGTATACTCCTGTACATACATTGTTTTTATCTTCTTGCAGAGGATACAGGTCATAAAAATGTATCACTTCATTTTATAAACTTGTCCTGCAGAGTTTTTCCTGGTGTTTTCTGTTTGCTCTAATAGTAAACTGTTGCTATCTGGAATACAGGCGTGTCTACCTCACCAAATATCCTGATTGATAATTTATCATACTTACTAGACTCAGAAGGAAAACTACACTGAGCACTATCTACTGCTTCCTTGGTGATTAAGAAGTCACTTCCAGATCCAATGGTGTGCTTCAGGGTCTTCAAAATGAGTAGCAATTATTAGGCTGCAGATGTGTGAAAATGCCATTTAAGAGAGGTGTTGTGTTTCCATAGAAACGCCCAATAAACTTCTGGGCAAAATGGATTTTAAAACGTAAGCCGGATGAAAACTACCCACCCACCTACTACAATGTCCTAAAAAGCAAAATATGGGTCCTTGTGGTGTTATGATTTATGATGGTTTTCAACCACGGTTCCTGGTTCGTAACTCCCACAGCCCTTATTACAGTCTTTTGTGATAATGTTGGGTGTGTTAGGCCTCAGGAAACAGAATCTCTTTCCTGCCTTCCTTTCTCCTGGTCCGAGGCAGGCATCTAATCTTTCCCCACCTTTCAGATTGTGGGTCTCAAACCCTCCCCTGAGAGGGCTAAGCTCTGTAGGAAAGAACACTTCCAAAAAACCCAAGAGGACTGGGTACACGGAGCTTCCAGAGAGCTGAACACCTGGAGGTTCCTGGAGGGTGGCATACCAAGGAGGGCTTGGAAATTCCGCACCTCTTCCCCCATGCCTCGCCCTATGCATCTCTTCATCTGTGGCCTTCGCAAAATATCCTTTATAATAAACCAGTAAACATCAGCGTTTCCCTGAGTTCTGTTAGCCACTCCAGCAAATTTATCTAACCCAAAGAGGGGGTTACGGGAAGCTAAACCTGAAGCCAATCACAGAAGTTCCAGAGGCTCAGGTTTGCAACTCGTGTCTGCAGGGGGCAGGGGCAGTCTTAGAGATAGAGCTTCTAACCTATGGGATTTGACACTATCTCCAGGTAAACAGTGTAGGAAGTAAATTGCAAGACACTCAGCTGGTGTCTATGTCTTGCTGTGTGAGGAAATCCCCCCTTTCTCAGCACAGTTGGTCACAGAAGTCTTCTGTGTTAACTGCTGTGGTGTGAGAGTCCATTAGGAAGCCTTTTTTTTTTTTTTGGTAACTCAGTTGAAAACTTCATCATTGATTCATGCCCATTCGTTTTATTTTCTTCCCTTCTATAAAACTGAACAAAACTACATTATCACATTATTAGACCACACTACACAATTAAAACAACACACTAGTGATTATATATCATGTTCCAGGAAAAAGCATCCACTTCCTTGGAGTTGGTGTTCTTGCCATGGCCACCTAAGAAAACACCAGGGCAAAGGACAGCACCATCTCCTAGAATGCCTAACCAACTGCAATGCCTTTCATGTCCTTGGTACAAAAAAAAAAAATCTTCCATTTAACAACCTACAGATGGAAGAAAAGGATTCTTATGTAAGAAAAGATCTTTCTGTTGTATGGCAGACGCACCTGACAGCCGTAACTGAAGCATATCCTGAGAATGGCCCTTTGGTCTAAGAAGAGTGTTGGTTTGGAGTTCCAGGCTGAGAAATCCAAGAGTGGCCAACCTGGAGATTCATTCTTTATCTGTGAAAGACATCCAAACGCCTGGACTATCCCTTTTAATGCAGGGGATGGAGAACCTTTGTTTTGGGAGGCTGCCAGGTGGAGGATGCTAAATGAAAATGCTATATAAGCTACATGTTTTTTACAAAAGGAAGCAGCAAACTTCCTGCCCAGCCCGCCGTCACTGGACGGCTCTGTATGTGAGTTCCCCCAACAACCCCATGTCTCTCGATATCTCCGGGTCTTTTCTTCAGTCTCTCAAACATGGTGCCATCCCTACTGGAGTCAACAGAGGTCCAGCACAACATCTATCAACAACCAAATCACAAAGCATTCCCTGAAGAAGCAGGCTGGGTGGCCCAGAAAAATCCCCAGGTGATTGCGGAGCATGGAGAATCAGTGCTTACCAGGGCAAAATTCAAGTTCCCACCTACCCCTGTCTCTTTTGTTTTTACAATAAAGGTAGTAGAGAAGCAAATTCATAAAATAGAAGACTGTCCTCAGAGGATAGGATGCATGAAATTAAGGTTATGGAGGATTACAAGTACTGGTAATACTTTGCCTTCCTATTTTAATTGGGGGTAAACATCTTTTATATGCTTAAAAGAGGGCCAGGCACAGTGGCTTATGCCTGTAATCCGAGCACTTTGAGAAGCCAACGCAGGCAGATCACCTGAGACCAGAAGTTCAAGACCAGCCTAGCCAACATGGAGAAACCCTGTCTCTAACTTTTTAGTAGAGATACAAAATTAGACAATACAAAAAAAGTAGATAATACAAAAAAATAGTAATATAAAAATTAGCTGGGCGTTGGGAGGCTGAGGCAGAACTGCTTGACCCTGGGAGGTGGAGTCTGCAGTGAGCTAAGATTGCAACACTGTACTCCAGTCTGTATGACAAGAGCAAGACTGTCTCAAAGAAATAAAAATAAAAAAAAAACTGGCTAGAGCAGCTGGCAAAAAGAAAAAAAAAAAGATTATGTATATGCCTAAAAGGCTTCTGTTTTTCTGGAACTGGTTTGTTGACATCCTATCCTCACTTCTCTGTTGAGTTCCTGGTCTTTTAATTCCTATTGATTTATAAAAGCTCTTTATATATTAAGAAAACTGGCCATTTCTCATTTGCATCCACATTCTTTCCAGTTAACTGTCTTTTTATTTTTGTTTTTTTTGGAGACAAAGTTTCACTCTGTCACCCACACTGCAGTGCAATGGCGCGATCTCAGCTCACTGCAACCTCCCACTCCTGGGTTCAAGTGATTATCCTGCCTCAGCCTCCCGAGTAGCTGGGACTATAGGCACGCACCACCATGCCCAGCTAATTTTTCTATTTTTTGTAGAGACCAGGTTTCACTATGTTGGCCAGGCTGGCCTCAAACTCCTGACCTCATGATCCGCCTGCCTCAGCCTCCCAAAGTGCTAGGATTACAAGTTTGAGCCACCGTGCCCTACCAACTGTCTTTTAAAGTAGTGTTTTGCAAAGAATTTTTTTATTGATGCAGTTCAACTGATTAACGTTGTGCTTTTTATCATGTTATATTCAGAAACAATTTCCTCACCCAAAGATTTTTTTTTTCACTTCCCTATGTTATCTTCTCAACTTCATGACTTCCTGACTCTTTGATGGCTCGTGCTTCCTTTCTTTTCTTTGCCTTCAACTCCCAAGATCCCAAACACATCAAAGGCAGACCACAAGAGGGCACCAATCCAGTAGCTCCTTGAACCCTGACAAGGCAGGCCACGCTGACAACCAGGGAGCACAGTGGGCCAACAACGGAAAGGAAGTGAGATCTAACAGAGTGGGTTGTAAGGGACTTCCTGTGCATATACAGAGCGTTACAGAAAGACCTGCAGCTGTGTCCCTGTGGAGTTCACCAGGAAAGAGACACAGGATCTGCTTTCAACCCCCCAGCCCAAAGCTGCACACATGACAAGGGATCAGGCCTGTGGCACAATTGGAAGAGCAAGAAGTGGCAGCAAATCTGGAGTACATCACAGATGAAGGCCATTTGTTAAACTATTTTTCTTTAAAACACAAGGTATATTTTCCTACCTCATGCAGGGTATCCTGTTAAGAGTGTGAAATGTTTCTTCCATACCATGAGAAATAGCTACAATAAGCAAACACGCACGTGCACACACACACACACACACAATTCACGCCCGCTACACAAAGAACACCATACTAAAGACTGACAGGGGCCAGGCAGGGTGGCTTATGCCTGTAATCCCAGCACTTTGGGGGGCCGAGGCGGGCAGATCACTTGAGGTCAGGCAGTCAAGACCAGCCTGGCCAACATGGTGAAAAACTCCATCTCTACCAAAAATACAAAAATTAGCCAGGCGTAGTGGCACATGCCTGTAAACCCAGCTACTTGGGAGGCTGAGGCAGGAGAATGGCTTGAACCTGGGAGGCGGAGGTTGCAGTGAGTCAAGATCACGCCACTGCACTCCAGCCTGGGCGACAGAGGGAAAGTTTTTCTCAAAAAAAAATACTAACAAGGAATTTTTGTCCAATGAAGCCTTGTGTAAAATAATAACATATATATAACTGAAGACAGGACGTTAAGCAGCACAATAAATACATGTTTCTAATCCTACCTTGATAACCTCCTTCCATGTCACTGGAAATGGTTCCTACAGATTTCTAGGAAACAGTACACAGAAAGTAACACAAAGTTCCCTCAGGGAAGCTCCCTATAGTGTGCTGTCTACCCATAATGGAGCGAGATGCTTGAATCTCTTCCTCTTATTTACGAAAGCATAACCCTGTAGCCAGACACTGAGGCTCAAAAATTCCTGTGGGCAGAAGTATCTTCATTCACATATTAAAATTACCGTCCAACAAATGGTACTGGGAAAACTGGACATTCATATGCAAAAAAAAAATGAAGCTGGACCTTTCCTTACCTTATACCATACATTAAAAAAAAAAAACCTCAAAACATATCAAATACCTAAACTTAAAAGCTAAAACTCTAAGTCTTAGAAGAAAATATAAAAATAAAGCATCATGACTTTGGATTTGGCAATGATTTCTTAGATGTAATACCAAAAGCACAGGCAACAAAAGGAAAAACAGACAAGATGGACCTCATCAAAATGTAAAACTTTTGCTAGGCACAGTGGCTCAACCTATAATATAATTCCTGTGCTTTGGGAGGCCAAGGCAGGAGGACGGCTTGAGGCCGAGAGTTCAAGAATAGCCTGGGCAATATTGCAAGACCCCCACAAAAAAGTTTTTCAAAATTAGCTGGTGGTGGCTTACGCCTATAATCCCAGCACTATAACCCCAGGCTGAGGTGGAGGATCGCTTGAGCCTTCAGTGAGCTACCATCATGACACTGCACTCCAGCCTGAGTGACAGAGCAAGACCCCATCTCCTCAAAAAAGAAAAGAAAAAAAAAACCCATGATGAGATTCTCTTTCATACCCACTAGCATGCAATTATTTTTTAAAGAAAGAAACAGAGAAGAACAAGTGTTAGCAAGCATGCGAGGAAAAGGAATTCTTGTGCACTGTTGGCAGGAAACGTGAATTGGTATAGCCGCTGGAGAAAACGATATAGGAAATCCTCAAAAAACTAAATATAGAATTACCATATGACCCAGCAATACCATTTGTGGGGATGAACCCAGAAGAACTGAAAGTAGAAACTCAAGTAGATACAGGCATACCTCACTTTATTGTGCTTCACAGATACTATGCTTTTTTACAAATTGAAGGTTTGTGGCAACCCTGTGTGAAGCAAGTCTTGCTAATACCATTTTTTCAACAGCATGTGCTCACTTGGTATCTCTGTATCACATATTGGTAATTATCATAATATCTCAAACTTTTTCATTATAATATATGTTAAGGTTATCTGTGATCAGTGATCTTTGACATTACTATTATTGTTTTGGGGTACCACCAACCACGCCCATATAAAACAGCAAATTTAATCTATTAATGTGTATGTTCTGACTGTTCCACTGACTGGGCATTCCACCGTCTGTCTCCCTCTTCTTGGGCCTCCCTATTATTTTCTGAGACACAACAATATTGAAGTCAGACTAATTAATACCCTACAATGGCCTCTAAGTGTTCAAGTAAAAGAGTCACATATCTCTAACTTTAAATCAATGGCTAGAAATAACTAGGTTTAGTGAGCAAGGCATGTTGAAAGCCAATTCAGGACAAAAGCTAGGCCTCTTATGCCGAAGAGTCAGCCAAGATGTGACTGCAAAGAAAAAGTTCATGAAGACAATCAGAAGTACCACTCCAGTGAACACATGAATGATAAGAAAGCAAAACACCTTATTACTGATACGGAGAAAGTTTGGGTGGTCTGGATAGAAGATCAAACCAGCCACAACATTTCCTTGAACCAAAGCCTAATCCAGAGCAAGACCATAACTCTCTTCAATCCTATGAAGGCTGAGAGGTGAGGAAGCCACACAAGAAAAGTCTGAGGCTAACAGAGGCTGGATCATGAGGCTCACATTAAGAAACCGTATCCCTAACGTATTGTGCCAGATGAAGCAGCAAGTGCTGATGCAGAAGCTGTAGCAAGTTATCCTGAAGAGCTGGCTGAAAATATTGATGAAGGTAGCTACACTAAAGACATTTTCAATGCAGAAGAAATAGCCTTCTATTAAAATAAGATGCCATCTAGGACTTTCACAGCTAGAGAAGTCAATGCCTGACTTCAAAGCTTCAAAGGACAGGATGACTCTCTTGTTAGGGGCTAATGTAGCTGGTGACTTTAAATTGAAGCCAGTGCTCATTTCCCATTCCAAAAATCCTAGGGCCCTTATATGCTCTATCCATCTACTCCGCCTGTGCTCTGTAAATCAAACAATAAAGCCAGTATAGCAGCACATCTCATTTCAGCATGGTTTACTGAATATTTTAATCCCATTGCTGAAATCTATTGCTCAGAAAAAAAAGACTCCTTTCAAAATATTACTGCTCATCAGCAATGCACCTAGTCACCCAAGAGCTCTGATGGAGACGTACAAGATTATTGTTGTACTGTTGTTCTCATGCCTGCCTACACAACATCCCTTCTGCAGCCCATGGATCAAAGAGTGATTTTGACTTTCAAATTATTATTTAAGAAATATGATTTGTGGCCGGGCATAGTGGCTCACGCCTGTAATCCCAGCACTTTGCGAGGCCGAGGAGGGTGGATCACAAGGTCAAGAGATCAAGACCATTCTGGTGAAACCCCATCTCTACTAAAAATACAAAAATTAGCTGGGCATAGTGGCATGCACCTGTAGTCTCAGCTACTCAGGAGGCTGAGGCAGGAGAATTGCTTGAACCCGGGAGGCGGAGGTTGCAGTGAGCCGAGAGAGTGCCACTGCACTCCAGCCTGGCGCCTGGCAACAGAGTGATACTCTGTCTCAAAAAAAAAAAAGAAAAGAAATACAATTCGTAAGGCTATCACTGCCATAGTGATGCTTCTGGTGGATCTGGGCAAAGTAAATTGAAAACCTTCTAGAAAGGATTCACCATTCTAGGTGCCATTAACAACATTTGTGATTCAGGGGAGGAGGTGAAAATATCAACATTAACAGGAGTTTGGAAGAAGTAGATTCCAAGCCTCATGGATGATGTTGAGGGGTTCAAGACTTTAGTGGAGTAAGTCACCACAGATGTAGTGAAAATAGCAAGAGAACTAGAATTAGAAGTGGAATCTGAAGATGTGACTGAATTGTTGCAATCTCATCCTAAAATTTGAACAGATAAGGAGGTTTTTTTGTTTTTTTGTTTTGTTTTTGAGACAGAGTTTCGTTCTCATTGCCCAGGTTGGAGGCACGATCTCAGCTCACTGAAACCTCTGCTTCCCAGCTTCAAGTGATTCTCCTGCCTCAGCCTCTCAAGTGGCTGGGATTATAGGCATGCGCTACCATGCCCAGCTAGTTTTGTATTTTTAGTAGACACGGGGTTTGTCCATATTGGTCAAGCTGGTCTCAAAACTCCCAACCTCAGGTGATCCACCCGCCTCAGCCTCCCAGAGTGCGGGGATTACAGGTATGAACTATCGTGCCTGGCCAAGGAGTTTCTTCTTATGGATGAACAATTTTCTTCTTATGAAAGTAGTTTCTTGAGATGGAATCTACGGCTGAAGCTGCTGTGAGTATTGTTGAAATGGTTACAAAGGATTTAGAATATTCCATAAACTTAGTTGATAAAGCAGCGGCAGGGTTAAAGAGGGCTGACTTGGATTTTTTTTTAATTGCTGGGTCGAATGGTAAAATTGACACCCACTTTGAAAGAAGTTTGACCATGGGCAAAATACCATCAAACAGCGTCACATGAAACAGAGAAATCTTTCATGAAAGGAAGAGTCAATCAACGTGGCAAACTCCATTGCTGATGTTAAGAAATTGCAACAGCCACCCTAGCCTTCAGCAATCACCACCATAATCAGTCAGCAGGCATTAATATCGAGGCAAGACACTCCACCAGCAAAAAGATTACGACTTGCTGAAGGCTCAGATGACCACGAGTAATAAAGCATTTTTAAATTAAGGTCTCTATGATTTTTAGCAATAAAGCATTTTTAAATTAATATCTCTGTAATTTTTTTAGACATAATGCTACTGCATACTCAACTGACTACAGTATGATGTAAACATAACTTTTATATGCACTGGGAAAGAAAAAAAAATTGTGTGACACTTTATTATGATATTCACTTTACTGCCATGGTCTACAATGGAACCCACAGTATCTCCAAGGTATGCGTGTATTTGTACACTCATATTCATTCATAACAGCATTATTCACAATAGTCAAAAGGTGAAAGCAACCCAATGTCCACTGATAAATGAATGGATACATACAATAATATGTAGCCTTCAAAAGACAATTCCGACATGCAATACAGTATGATGAGTCTTGAGGAATTAAATAAGATTAGCCAATCACAAAAAGACAATTACTGTGTGATTCCACTTAAGTAAAAAGTACCTAGAATAGTATTAATCCTGAGTCAGAATGTAGAATAGTGGTTGCCAGGGCCTGCGGAGGAGGGGGAGTTAATGTTTAACAGATACAGAATTTAAGTTAGAGAAGAGAGAAACAGCTTTAGAAATAAATGCTGGTGACGGCTGGACAACAATGTGAGCGTGCCACAGAACTGTAAACCTGAAAATAAATTTTATGTCATATACATTTTGCCACAATAATAAACTTACCTATTTATTTTATTATTCCTCTCACTGCCACTAAACTGAATACATCAAGGTTAGGGATCATATGTTATTAATCTGTGTACATTTATTCCAGTGCCAAGCCCTCAATAAAAGTACACTGAACCTAAGTCACATTTTTCAGGTAGAGTCTCTAAAACCAAGATGTCCTCCAGGTTCAAAGTGCTGAAAAGTAGCACCTGAAACCACAATTGGGCAGGGGAGACCTTGTCCTACAGCCATTCTCACAGTTATAGGAATCAATTCACTCTTAACAAATACTCTTAAAAAAAATCAATAGCTTGCATTACTAATTGCCAACTTCAAGCCAGGCTCCTAAGAGGTGTTTACTTCCCAGTATATGCTAAGAGCACAGCATATACTCCAATCTCCTAGTTAACTTCCTCTTCCAGGAAGACTTAAAATACTGCTCCCTGAAAGTACCTTTGCTCCCTGCTCCTCCCTTTCTTCCTTTCCCTATTCCCCGTACTACCTAGCCCACCACCCAGTTTTAGGTAGCCCTTCCTTCGTTTCCAGCCACACACCAAATAACTGGTTCATGAAAGGGGATTCGATCTTTCTGCTAAGCAGGTGGTAAGCATTGGGTTTGATCTCACACTTTTTTAGAATCAAAAGAACTGGCCTGAGTTCTGTCACTGTTAATGAAAGCAAAGTCTCATTGTGCGAGTATCTTTCTGTAATTGGGTAATTGGTCGTTACAAATGTGGTTATCCTAGTTAGCTTGCCGGCACCCCACCCCCCGGCTGGCCCCGGCTACCCTCTTCCACACTCTGTCATCTGACAGCTTGGCTATGATCAGGGGCATGCTCATTTCAGACCTCCTTTACTATCTCCTCATGGTACCGGCTTTGCTTTGTTCGAAGAGCATCCTATTGAAACAGAGTGGACAGTCTGTCAGTAGCTCTCTTTTTTTTGTGCAGGAAAGACATTTAAAAAGGCAATATAATACAGGAAGTCTATCTTTGTACATTAAAAAAATAAGAATAAATACAATTGAGTTGACAAAGAACAACAACAAAAAAGCAATGTCAAAAGATGATGGGAACGACTGTCTTCCTGGTTCAGTGTTCAGTGAACTGCAGATCTTGCTGCCTCACTTGCCATGCTTGGCAGGGGGTGGGAGGGCCTTTCAGTACCGTCACTCCCGCAACACATTGCACCTGGGAAACTACTCACAGTGCTGCCAACAGCAAGCACCAAGAATTCTGCACACCAGTTTGGCAAGAATATAAAAAACACCTGGCCTTTTAACCAATCCATTCCACTTCTAGGAATTTCTCCTAAGGAAATAATTAAAGACGAACAAAAAATTAACTTAGGAAGATGTCTGTCATTGAACAAAGCGGATTAACAAACTACATGGTCACCAGTGATGGGATGACCCATCATTGGTCATACTACACATATGATGTGATATGTACAACTACACATATGATGTGATGTGGTCAGCTACCAAAGGACATGTATGAAAAGAATATTTGGTAATATGGAAGATGTCCAGGATATAGTAATTTATCAAAAGTGTGTGTGTGTGTGTATAAAATAATTTTGGCCAGACATGGTGGCTCACACCTGTAATCCCAATACTTTGGGAAGGCAGGATCAACTGAGGCCAGGACTTCAAGACCAATCTGGCCAACACAGTGAGACCCTCCTCTCTACAAAAAATAGAAAAAATAAAAATTAGCCAGGGATGGTGGCTCACCCCTGTAGTCCTGCACATTCAGGAGGCTGAAGCAGAAGGATCACTTAAGTCCAGGAGTTCAGGGCTGCAGTGAACTATGATCATGCCGTTGAACTCCAATCTGAGTGAAGGACTAAAACTGTGTCTCTAAAAAATTAAAATTAAAGTAAAATTTCAATTTTGTCCAAAACCTTTTTGTCCAAAACCTTACTTATATATTTAAGTCCCATACATACATTTTAAAAAGTTTGGAAAGAAATGTAACAGTGTTAACTGTTAGTTAATGATTAGGTCTGGGTCATGAAAGTATCAGTCATTTTTTTCTTCTTTATACCATTCTAATTACTTTTTATAGACCCAATAATAAAGCTCATGCATAATGAACCCCACACACAATATACTGATACCTATAAAAATAATTAATAAAATGTTTGTTTCTGAAATGTCATTTTAAAAAAAATCTAGTCTCATTTGGCACCCTGGGTGTGACCATCACAAAAGCCAAAGAAGGCACAAAGAGGTGGCAGATCTAGGACTCTGATATGTGGAGTCATGTACCTGAATACTGAAAAATAAGGCAGGACCCGGCCGGGCGTGGTGGCTCACCAACGTGCCTATAATCCCAGCACTTTGGGAGACGAAGGCAGGCAGATCACCTGAGGTCAAGAGTTCCAGACCAGCCTGACTAACATGGTGAAACTCTGTCTCTACCAAAAATACAAAAATTAGCCAGGCATGGTGGGGGGTGCCTGTAGTCCCAGCTACTTGGGAAGCTGAGGCCAAAGAATCGCTTGAACCCGAGAGGCAGAGGTTGCAGTGAGCCAAGATTATAAAGCAAAACTCCGTCTCAAAAGAAAAGGAAAACTAAGGGAGGAAACTACTCAAAACTAGATGACTTTTTATAAAACACATAAGATGACTGCCATATTTAACAAATACATTATATAAGTGATATATAATATATGCTTTCTATACAAATTTCAGAGAATGTAATTTTCATCACAGACCAAATCAGTATGTAAACTCGCAACTGGGAACCACTAGATAATCTCCATGAGTCTACTACTAATATTCTGTATTGCTAGGACACCCTGCTGGAGGTTGTTTCGGCTCAACTGTACTAAGGTAAAATCAAAACTAGTTTCAAGCATGCTTTTTTAGCATCTGGTTCCAATGACAACTCCCTTTATCTCTGGGAAGCCCTTCGTTTGAAAAGAATGTTCCCTTCTTTACCAAATGCCCTACAGGCAGTCCTCAATTTACAAACACACTGACATCGAAAAGTTCACTCACTGTGCAACACTGGGAACACATTTTCCCAGACAAATGGCTGAGGATTAGGTTCCCAGCATTGCTTCTAATGCCACCTTAATCCATGCTCCTGATGAAACACTGAAGATCTGCTTAACAAAATCAGGAAATAATACTGCTGCAAATCTAAAACTGAAGTAAAAAAGAACATCAAAAATGCTGGTAGCCTGCCGATCCAGAGAAGGCTATGTTTCTGAAGTGTTTTTCCTCATGCCATTCACAACAAATGGCCAACATGGCTTGTTGTCCAACACACAACCTGCCCACTCTGTGCAGACTTCTTGACTCTAAACCTCTTTGCCTTGCTAATTTTCTGTGTGTCTCCAGAGAAGAGTCCTCAAGCGCATAAATCCTTCTCAGGGTGAATCTGCAAAGTAGATCTTTAGGACACCTGGCACCTGGCACTGGAGAAGACAGTGTCCTCTGACTGGACATCACGATAGCTGTCTATCTCTTTTCTCTGGACTCACAGGCTCACACATAATATGTTTCCTATGTTCCCCATCTGGCTGGGGCAGTCGAGAACCAGATAGTCAGAATGATCTCTAAGTAGCCCAACGCCTATTGAAATCCCTAAATTAAATAAAGTTTTTCTTTTCTACACAGGGAAGTCCTATTATTTATTTCTGCACACAAATCTAACAAGCTTCTTTTCCAGATTTCAAAAACCATAAAAAGGGAAGTGAAAGGGAAGGTATCTAACATTTGTTGATGGCCTCTCTGTGTCAGGCACTTTCTTAAATTCTCATTTACAAGAGGAAACTAAGGGTTTAAGTGTCTTGTAAAGGTCCCTTGGCAATGATATAAGACCTGTAAGCTGAAACTAGAACTCATTTGGCTGGCTCTAAAGTCAGTGGAGGCAGAGTTGCAGCTAGTGATGTACTACTCCACCTAATGTACTACTATATGGAAGTCAAAAGCTGACATCAGACTCAGCCTGCAGCGGGCCATTTACTGTTTCTTAAGGACACAAAGCAGTGCTTGAAATACTTTCCAAACATCTCTCTCTTAAGTTTTCCCAAGTGCTGGCACTTCAGACGGGCTATGTGAAACACTGCTAACCCTGAGGTTCCAGGAGGACGGGGTTTTTACACCAAAGGGCCTCCCGTCATCTCCATTCGCCTCTGCCTTGTTCCCACATCAAGAGTGGGCCAGACTACACCTTACGGATGTTTTCTGATCTGGAAGCAGCACTGTCCTGACCCTGGCTGCCTTAGCAAGAGCAACTTTGCTCTTCACTTGTTTAAAATGCAGCATGAAGAGACATTCCAGGGCAGGGGTGAAGAAACTAGCTTCAGAGAAGTTTATCATCTGAGACTAGGCACTCTAAAGAAAGGGAAAACAGAGATTAAGAGAGACTGTGCATATGAACAAAGAGATTGATGAGACCCAAACCAGATGACTAATGGTTTCAGTCAAGTATTTAGCAAGGATAATTTAGCACCCTTCTACCAAGGGTGAAGAGAGGACTTAGGGTTTTTATTTCAATAAGCAAGGACCTTCAAGTGGAAGTCATGAAAGAACAAAAAATGATGAGGGCTTCCATCAGAACCCCTTCCACCTTCCAAGGACTGCCAGCTGATTATCAGTTAATTAAAAATGATAACATAATTTGCTGAAATTACAAAAGTGGTATCATGAAATTGGCACTTTTTTTTTTTTTTTAGAGACAGGGTTTCACCATGTTGGCCAGGCTGGTCTCCAACTCCTGACCTCAGGTGATCCGCCCACCTTGGCCTCCCAAAGTCCTGGGATTACAGGCGTGAGCCACCTCGCCCAGCCGAAATCCACATGTATTTTGCTAAAGGCAGGACTGGTATGGTGAAGAGAAAAATAAGCTGGAGTCACACAAGCTGGTGTCTTAATCCAGATGTGCTATCTGACCTTCGACAAGGTTAACAACCTTTAACCTGAGTTCCTTCATCTGTAAAATGGCCAAGTAGGGGATGCCAATCTTAATAGGCATGTAGTAAACAGTCAATAAACCAGAGCTATTTAGTTTTACTGCTTTTAGGAAACAAATTATATGACAAGTTGCTGCTAAGGCTGGCATGCCTGTGTCCCCCTAAAATTCCTGTGTTGAAACTTAATCCACAAAACAATAGCATTGGCCAGACATGGTGGCTCCCGCCTGTAATCCCAGCACTTTGGGAGGCAGAGGCAGGTGGATCACAAGGTCAAGAGTTCAAGACCAACCTGGCCAACATAGTGAAACCCTGTCTCTACTAAAAATATAAAAATTAGCTGGGCGTGGTGGCATGCGCCTATAGTCCCAGCTACTTGGGAGGCTGAGGCAGGAGAATTGCTTGAACCCAGGAGGCAGAGGTTGCAGTGAGCCAAGATTACACCACTGCACTCCAGCCTGGGAGACAGAGTGAGGCTCCACCTCAAAAAAAAACAAAAAAATAGCATGCAGAGGTGGAGCCAGTGATTAGGACATAAAGGCTCAGCCATCATGAATGGAATTAGTTCCCTTTTCAAAGAGACTTGGGGGAGCTCTTTTGCCCTTTCTACCATGTGAGGACCATAAAAGGCATTAACTATAAAGCAGAGAATGGGCTCCCACCAGACACTGAATCTACTGGTGCCTTGAACTTGAGCTTTGTAGACTCCAGAATTGTGAGCTATAAATTCCTGTTGTTTATAAATTACCCAGTCTAAGTTATTTTATTATAGCAGACTGAACAGATAAGACAGTTGCTTTCTTTTCTTTTTCTCAACAAAGCAGTTTCAAGCATTATACTTACTCCCAGTAAAGTATCAAGTATTTCAGGCAAATCATGCAGACTTGGTCCCTACTCTCTTGGAGTTGACAACCACAGCTCAAAGGATAACAGAAACAAGGGAGTCAAGAATAGAGAATAGGCTGAGCGCTATGGCGCATGCCTGTAATCCCAGCACTTTGGGAGGCCTACACGGGCTGATCACCTGAAGTCAGGAGTTCAAAACCAGCCCGACCAACATGGTGAAACCCCATCTCTACCAAAAATACAAAAATTAGCCGGGCATGATGGCATATGCCTGTAATCCCAGCTAATCGGGAGGCTGAAGCAGGAGAATTGCTTGAACCTGGGAGGCGGAGGTTGCCGTGAGCTAAGATCATGCCATTGCACTCCAGCCTGAGCAACAAGAGGGAAACTCTGTCTCAAAAAAAAAAAAAAGAATAGCGAATAGATATGAGATAAAGTTAAGAATTCGGTCTGGGGCTGGGTGCAGTGGCTCACACCTGTAATCCCAGAACTTTGGGAGGCTGAAGCAGACGGGTCACTTGAGATCAGGAGTTCCAGACCAGCCTGCCCAACATGGCAAAACCCCGTCTCTACTAAAAATACAAAAAAACTAGCCGGGTATGGTGGTGTGTACCTGTAGTCCCAGCTACTTGGGAGGCTGAGGTGAGAGAATCACCTGAGCTTCAGAGGTCGAAGCTGCAGTCAGCTGTGACTGCGCCACTGCACTCCCGCAGTGCAGACCCTGTCTCAGAAAAAAAAAGAATTCATTCCGCACAAACATCACACACAATTGCAGGGAGATGGATCATACTCCTAGGTCATAGTCCCCTCTGCTTTTATCAACAGTGGAAAAGCACCCGGAAAAGCAAGGAAGGCTTTAACAGGAAGGAAGAAGGCAGCTCCAAAGGTGTGGTGTGTGGCCTTCAAGACAAGGTTGTATATGGTGGGGACAAAGGTGGATATAAAGAACTAAGAAGGTGATCCTGAAAGGCAGCAGGCAGGTATGATCAACACAGCCTGAAAACAAGCTGCAGAACACAAGCTGAGCATGTCAAATCTGCCCCACAGTGTACCGTGTGCATGGAGTTAAGGCAGGGATAGGGGACTGATCAATGTCCAGAGGTCTGAACTATAGCCAAATATGATGGTGGCTTGTGCCTCCTTCAAAGCTGTGAGTTCTGACACAAACGGCAATCCAAAGAAGAGTAAGGACTGGTCACCCACAAGCAGACTAGCAGGGAGGGTACTGCAGTGGAACAGGAGGCCTGCTGTGATGGGCAAGGCAGGGTGGACAAAGTGGGCAGGGGAGGGCCAGAGAAGGCAAGAGCTTCTTCCCCAGAGTTGAGTTTGGGAAGGGACTTTCACTTCCAACCCACTGATCTTTTTTGAGACAGAGTCTCACTCATGACTTACTTCAGCCTCGACCTCCTGGGCTCAAGTGATCCTCTCCTACCTCAGCTTCCCCTTACTCCTCCCTGTTCAGTAGCTGGGACCACAGGCGTGCACCACCACACCCTGCTAATTTTTTGTGGGCTTTTTTTTTTTTTGCAAAGACAAGAGTTTTACCATGTTGCCTAGGATGTTCTCGAACTCCTGGGCTCAAGGGATCCACCCTCCTTGGCCTCCCAAAGTGCTGGGATTACAGACATGAGCCACAGTGCTCAGCCCCACTGATCTTTCTAACAGGGTGCTATTTAGGTCTGAAATGCAGGAGAAGGTTCAGGGATCTGGGCCCAGAGGGCAGAATGTCACTTCACTGAGAGCTGGAATACATATAACAAGGAAAGTTCAGTTAAGAGGTTCAGTTAAAGTTAACCAACTCAGACTCCAGCGGAGGACCGGCAGCGAGTCTCCCAACATAGGAAGAAGACAACAGCTCTGGACTGGGGGGTGGAGTGAGGGGGGAAAGAGTCCTCCTCTAGACATCCAGAAACTTCAGTGGTAACAAATGGTGTCAACCTCCATTCCCAGGTTGCCAGCAGCCGCCTCCACAGGGGAAAATGAGACGATGCACCCACTCAGAACACCTGCCCCGGGAAGTTCAAAGTACACTCGGAAAACATGGCCTTTTTATGTAGATTTAATTACAGGCCTCCATTCCCTGTGTCATAAACGTTGCAACTCAGTAAACTGTCTTATCTTTAACATTCTTCAAAACACACGGTTATTAAACATGTTGTAGCAATCCCAGCAGAGGATTTATCCAGCAGATGTCAATCTAGAGAATTTGATTCCTGGTTTACGCAGCCCTTTCAACACTCATGCAGCTAACAAAACAGTTCCTGAAGGCCTCAGAATGATGAATACATAAAACGGGACCTGTGCCCACATCAATTGTGGCTGCTTTGAACACAGCTGGAATGCCTGGCTTCCCTGTCACTCTTGCCCCATCAGTATTCCATCTTCGTTCTTGCAATGACCCTGGGCCAGGTCATTGCAAACATCTTCTCAGAGACTGGAAAGGGGAAGTTCCTATAGCACAGGGTCCAGAAGTAGCTGAAACTCTCCCTCCTCCAGTGGGGCCTCTTCTGGGCTAAGGGATGAGTACCAGGCAGGGAGTCAACATAGGGGACCTACAGAAAGGGATATGAAGTGGGCACTGCTGGCTCAGCAGACTGCGTGACATGTCCAGACACTTCTGCTTCATGACCCGGTACAACCTTCCTGGACTTGGCCATTCTCTCCAGAGACAAGTTCCCAGGCCTATCAGAGCAGCTGGCTGCTTGTCTGATCACCTGTCAGCAAACCCAGCTAATGTAGGCAAGGCTGCCAAGGGGGCAGACTGGGAACCACAGCCATCCTGCCGGATACCCAGGGCAATGCTGACAGACCCACCTACACACATGGGAGGCATGGGGCATGGAGGAAGAGCTTGGCAGGCCCACATGCGAATCCTTGGTTCCACATCTTACTGGCTGAGCAACTTCAGGCAGGTTATTTAACTTCTCTGAGCCTCTACTCTCTCCCCTATAACAGAGGTCTCATACCTCACACCTCAGGATAAAAATGCATGAACTATCAATCTTTAAGGTGCATCTTGCACAGTGGCTATAAACTCAATACATGCTGGGGGTGGGGGGAATCTTCAAACATCCACCTTATTCACACAACTGATATATCCTGAACCCATGAGTTTTTATAATGGTCTGAAAGGAAAAAAAAAAAAAAAAACTTTCTCCAATCCTACTACCATGCTTATTCCCTCTTTCTCAGAGCACTACTTTTAGATATCATGATCCACAAAACTCCTTCTGTACCAATTCTCTCAATCTCTCCAGCAGATACAGAGAAATCTCTCCCAATAGTCAGATCAGGGCTGGTGGGGTCATTTAACCTTGTATGGGGTGCAGTAAACACTGACAGCTTAAAGCAAACATTGAAAGGGGTAAAAGGGAGAAAGTAAGGCCAACAGGAGTAGGGTAGAATGACAGATGTCAGCCAGAGCTGCAGGGGAAGGACGTGGTATACAGTGGTAACAGAACAGCATTCAAATGCTTCGCTTGGCACACAGGGCTGTCAAGCTGGCCTCAAACTGCTGTTCCTGCCTCTCGTTCCTGCTACATATCGAGTGTGATCACACATTGCTGTTCCAAGCCCTCCGATTCTGTCTGGAAATGCCACCCTGCACATGCCTGCACCCCCTTTGCAATCTGGGTAACTCCTGCTCATCCCTCCAACTCCAGCTCAGTCATTACCTCCTCTCATTTGCCTCCTCCAACTCGCCACCCCAAGCAATTGTGGCTCCCTTATGGGTGTTCCCAAAGTAACTCTGCACTCCATATCATGCCACTTACGTAACTGCACTGTCTGGGTTATGTCAGTTATCTGTCTACTGCCTTACTCATCTTTGCAACGCCAGGTACTAAATACAACAGACACTCAATGTTTGCTGAATAAATTAATGTATCAGATGGTACTTAGTACCGTAAGTCACTTACTGCTTCAGTGGACCCTGATCAGCTTAGCAGAAAGCATGATTCAGAGAGAAAATGGTTCAAGTACTGGATGTGCCACTGACTACTTGCAAGTGCTTGGGGAAGGCACTTCCTCTCTCAGTTTTGTCGTGTTCATACATGACAAAAGAGAGGTGAATAATACCATCTACCCCATTAGACTGTGGCTGACTCAAGATCACTTGAGAAGGCAGGTGTGAAGATTCTAGTAACTGTGCGTCCTCTCCGAGTCCAAATACTCTCCCAAGCCCCTGAAAACATTCCCTCTGCAGAGAATGAAGGCAAGGCACATGTATGCCTGCCTTCTGAGTCTCATCTGTGTCACCATGTTTGTAAAAGTAAAAAAAAAAAAACCCTGGGCCCCTAGGAGGGCCATATTTAACACATATCCTTAATTCTCAGGCTCTGAATACTTGCCCCAGTTGACATCTGTGGCTGCCAAGAGTGCCATTTGACTCTGGAAGTGTGTTGCAATAAACTTACCTATTAAAGCTTTCCAGCTCTCTCTAGATAAGCCCAAGACTAATGTAGGAAAGTTAACAATTAAATCATCTCCTGGAAAACTATACATAAGCAACTTAATATAATCAGGTGTCACAACTCCTAGTTCACTTACTGAAATCATTCAAAATCTCTTTTCCTAATAGATAACCCTCTGGCCAATTGCAAGATAAATACACACAGGAATGTCAACTAAAAATTTTATACTAAGAACCAAGGGTAGTGTGGTTAAAAAGAGGGAGGAAGATTTTTTTTTTTTTTTTTTTTGAGACAGAGTCTCGCTCTGTCGCCAGGCTGGAGTGCAGTGGCGCGATCTCGGCTCACTGCAAGGGAGGAAGATTTTTTTAAAGCTAAACGCCTCTGAAGCTCATAAAAAGTTACTTACTTGTTGGGGGAGGGAGGGGCAGCAGAATTTTAATGACAAACAAAACTCACCTAACTAACACCTGAAATGCCAGGAACTGGGGATATAACAGGTACTTAATGTTTGCTGAATAAACTAACATATCAGACGGTACTTGGTACCATAATTTGGCTACTGCTTCAAGGAGCCCCAATCAGCTTAATAGATATCAGAATTCAAAGAGAAGATTCAAATACTGACTATGCCATTGATTAGCTGTGTGAGCTTGGGAAGACACTTTCATTTCTGGGCTTTAGTTTTATCATCTAGGTACCGACATGTATCTTATAATATGTGATAAATACGTTTTTTATATATACAGATATAGAAAAGGTAAAACCTTCTACACTGGACGACACACATCACTTTATCATGGGGAGTTCTTTATGGTTTATAAATATTTTCATACCTATTTTCACATTTTATTCTCACAACACTCAGATGCTATACAGTCGATTCCCAACCACTGGACAGAGATGATCAAAAGCCACAGGTTAGTCAATTTGCACCAGGGCGTAAAAAGGCCAAACAGAGAACAGATTCAGTGTATTTTGACTTCTCTACTCTGCAACTTTTCCCAAGGTTTTCACATTGGCCAGGACAAGCAAACAGGGTTCCAGTTCTCCACGGGGCCAGGCTGGCTCTGTGACGAAGCACAAGCTCTCATCCCCACCACACATCCACCTGCCCTTCTCAAATATTCATGTTCCCCATCACAGGTAGCCCCAGCTTCAACACACCAGTCAAACACAGTGACTTCCAGCAGCTCACGCACAGCAAGATTCAAGTAGCACATATTCTACTGTTCTGCATAGATTTAGACACTAGCAAAAACCCCAGAACGTCCAACTCGGCTGGCTGAGATGTTATGCGGGTCTCAGTCAGCCTGGACAAAAGGAGCTTGCAAGAAAAAAAAAAAAAGAAAAAACTGGGAAGTGACCGAATACACATGTAAAAACAGTTTTACTTCCTACCACGATGGATTCTGTGCCCATTGAAATGTGTTTAAAAAACTGTGTGAGCTGTTCTGAAACAAGATGTAAGGAAGTAGAATCTGTTGCTATATATAAGCACCTTATTTGGGGACATCTTTGCTGCAAAATAAATGCAGATTCAGACAAGAACTAGGAATAGGTGTTTACGGAATCAATCAAGAAAGTCTAACACATTATAACTCCCCTTCACATACTAAGAGCTACCTGGACCCTGTCAATCACAATTTATGACATCCTAGAGGTAAAGGAAGTATTCTTCATTTATTTTATAAGCATCCATCTCTCCAGGGTAGGACAGTTTAAAACGAAGGTGGGTGGGAGAAACACAGGCTGGCTAACCATCTGCACTACTTACGATTTAAGGCTGAAAATGTAGCAATGGTAATTTTCCCCCAGTGAGCTATTTTATAGACTCTATACCTCTTCTCAGTGTCATGTGTACAAAGTATCTAGAAAATTATTAACTGCACCTTCATATGGGAATTTATTTAATTATTCAAACCCAGTTAAATTCTTCTCAGTTATGTTCTCCTACAGCAGGGTTCTATATGAGTTGGGGATTGGCAGGAAAAACAGAAGTATAAAGGAAAGAGTTCGAGGACCAGAATAAAGGATGGAAGGTAGTATTTATGGACTAGAAAAGATATGGTGAAGTAAGACAGGAGCTAAGTAGGGAGGGTGGCGGAGCTGCTTCAGAGTAAAGGACTGAATGAAATCAGAACAAACATAGGAAAGTCAAATACAGATTTTTTCTAATCTAAAGAGATTCAAAAGAAATAAAAAAGGAAGCCTAGTTAACAATGTGCAGTCTAACTCTAGAAGACAGAGCTGGGGGTACCGCAGAAGTGGGACCCAGTTCCCTACTACCCTGGTCAGGCTGGCAATTGGCGCCTTATGCTATGTGTTGGTTCTCTGCTGTATGTGAGCAATCAGGTTCTACAGCGAAACCAGGGAAATCGGTTTACTTCCCAATAAGACACCTAAGAATCATCTGAATGAGGTTAACTAATATCCAAGGAGCAGACACCATTTGTTCTCCATTCCCCCCACCCCATGCTGTGGCAACACCAAACACCACACGCACGTCCAGCAGCAGGAGGTAACACACAAGCAGCCGTGGTTTCCAAGGCCCAGAACATCTTTTTGTGTGGGATCACACTGACATTCTCAGCCTGTCACTGTGCTCTGAGATGCCTGTTGAAGCCACTCCAGAGTTCACTGCTCCAATGCTTCCTATGCTGTCAGGAAGTCTCAACAAGCATTTTGTCTCACAATCTGAACCCCAAAATGAGGAGACAGGAATGGCACCTTAACTTTCTCAGACTTCCCAAAGAGCATGGAATCCTGACTGCACAGATCTAGTTGGAAGAGCTGGTGAACATTCAGCATCCAAGAATCTAAAACTGTTAACTGTGAAGAAAGAAACCTTGAAAGATGAGGTCTTTATATTCCAGTAACAAAATGCAACTGCTCCCATGAGTGAACATTCCAAAAGCCCTTGAGTGTCTATTCACAGCCTTATAGTTAGAGCAAGTTAGGAGTTCTTGGGAAGATAACTCACTTGTCTCCAGCAGTGAAATAGTCAAGAAGGAAATAGAACTATAGTGCAAAGATAAGAATGAAAAAAGATGCAGGACAGCAATAGTACCTAAACCTGGTAATACTAGGGGCCAAAACAAATACTTTTCATTATTTTCATGGGTCATAAGGCATCAAAGGACGGAAGGAGTAAAGAGGAGGAACACGCTATGAAATACATTCTGGCTAAGGATCACATTCAGTGAGGGAAGCGTTGAGGTCAAGCAGAAGAACTTAACTCTGAGGTTTAAAATTCCTTTCTGGATAAAGAATCCTTTCTCCAAACACCTGGTTGGAGAGAAGGTAGGTCAGAGAGAACCTACAAGATTTAGCAGAAAGACATAATACTTGGCCTACTTTTTAAAAAATAAATATTTGGCATATTTAACATTTTTTGGCATTTTTAAAAAATGAAAACAAAAAAAAGATCAAATATGCTGACATGTGAAGGGTATGAAATGCAATACGGTACATATTTCTCCCTTCACTATGCAAATAAAGGTGGACATTAAAATCATGGAGATGATCTGCTCTTCCCAGCACCCAAATTTCCCCCACCTCTGATTAGATTTGTAAGAGGCCTCACCAGTAGGTTCAGCTCTTTCTGGGGCCTCTCCGCGCTAGCCCTAAAGCCTAACAGCCGCCCAGCATTAAAACCTGTTCTCTGTGACACATATGATTCTGCAAAACTCCACTGGAAGGCAGTCCCCTGGAACTCACACGGAGGTAGAATCAGGCCTTGACATTCACATGACAGGTAACCAAAGGGGCAACTTAGAAGAAACCAGAGCCAGAGCACCAAGAGAGGGATAAACTTGGGAACAATAACCTTTAAGGGAAGACCACTCTTTGATATTTGAGAGATGTCTGACTATCCATTAATCATAATATCCAAGTAATTTCCATAGAGCTGTGGCAACACTTCCAGTGCCATTTATTTCCCAGTGCCATTTGTTCATATACCTACTCATTCTTTCTCTTTTCTACACACGTAACAAGCCACCTCCTGTCTCAACTCCAGGAGAAATTACATCTATAAAGAAGGATAGATGAAATGCTAAGAGGCAGGTAAAGGGATGTGTTCTATGGGACTAAATATACGGGTCCTCTGCTCTGGAAGCTTTTTAAAAACCATAAGCACTAATTTACATTCCTACCAACAATGTAAACGCATTCCTATTTCTCCACAGCCTCACCAGCATTTACTGTTTCCTGATTTTTTATTAATTGCCATTCTGACTGGCACGAGATGGTATCCCACTGTGGTTTTGATTTGCACTTCTCTAATGACCAGTGATGTTGAGCTTTTTTTCATGTTGGTCGCATAAATGTCTTCTTTCAGGAAGCACCTGTTCATATCCTTTGTCCACTTTTTGCTGGGGTTTTTCTTCTTGTAAATTTGTTTAGGTTCCTTTGTAAATTCTGGATATTAGACCTTTGTCAGATGGGCAGATTGCAAAAAATTTTCTCCCATTCTGCATGTTGCCTGTTCATGCTGACGATAGTTTCTTTTGCTGTGCAGAAGCTCTTTAGTTTAATTAGATCCCATTTGTCAATTTTGCCTTTTGTTGTAATTAGTTCAACCACTGTAGAAGACAGTATGGTGATTCCTCAAGGATCTAGAACCAGAAATACCATTTGGCCCAGCAATCCCACTACTGTATATATACCCAAAGGAATATAAATCATTCTACTATAAAGCACACAAACGTTTACTGCAGCACTATTTACAATAGCAAAGACATGTAACTAACGCAAATGCCCATCAATAATAGACTAGGTAAAGGAAATGTGGTACATATACACCATGGAATACTACGCAGCCATAAAAAGGAATGTGATCATGTCCTTTGCAGGGACAGCTGGAAGCCATTATCCTCGGCAAACTATCACAGGAACAGAAAACCAAATACCACATGTTTTCACTCATAAGTGCAGGTTGAACAAAGAGAACACGTGGATGCAGAGAGGGGAACAACACACACCAGGGCCTGTTGGAGGCAAGGATGAGGGGAGGAAACTTAGAGGACGGGTCAATAGGTGCAGCAAACCACCATGGCACACATATACCTATATAACAAACCTGCACGTTCTACACATGTATCCCGTTTTGTTCTTTTTTAAGAAAAAAAAAACCACATAAGCGGCATCAAGGCTTGAGCCCTCAGAGGGTCACCTTTTAATAAATATTGCAGAGGTAGGGGAGCGGCATGCACGGAAGTAGCCAACAGTGGCTTTACCAGCTTGACTTTGATTCTCATCAGGCGATAAGGAGGTCTTTCAGAACATCAAATTAGCCAGACTACCTATACCAGGTACTCAGGTTGGCCTGAGGTCACTCCTATGAACCACATCCAGATCCAGGAAAAAAGATATGGGCACAAAACGAGGGCTTCCAAATAAATGTCCAAAAGAAACTAAGACAAAGGCAAGAAGCTGAGAATCTGTGTTTGTGGGCGAAGCCAGGAAATAAGGAAAAACCACAGAGAGAAAAACCATCATGACAGTGCGCCTTTCACAACTGTCTTTCTCACTACTGCTGCCCCTGTGGGCACATGATCTCAGGTGCACTGGGCCAGCTCCAAGATGAGACAGAGATAATAGGGGGAGCAGAATCTCCAGTATGCCTTCCCAAGATTTACCTTGTATCACCTGGAGGGGACTTCACACGCTGATTAGGCTGGCTGCAATGGCTCACACCTATAATCCCAGCACTTTGGGAGGGCAAAGCAGGAGGATCACTTGAGCCCAGGAGTCCAGGCAACATGGCAAGACCCATTCTCTACAAAAAAATTTAAAATTTAGTTGCACGTGGTGGCATGCACACCTGTAGTTCCAGCTACTTTGGAGGTTGTGACGGGAGGATAGTTTTAGCCCAGGAGTTCAAGGCTGCAGAGAGCTGTGATCACGCCACTGCACTCTAGCCCGAGCAACAGAGCAAGACCTTGTCTCTAAGAAAAATTTTAAAATTAAAAAAATATGTTTTTTAAAATGAACATAGACTGTTTTAATTCAGTCTCCTTAACTTAGATCTAAGGAAGTTGCCTTCTCTAGGACATGTAGCAATCTCAGATTCTTCTCACTATTTCATACCATGTCTGCGTCACTCTAGTCCAAACTCTTTCTTACCTGTTAATCCAGTCACTCTCCAAATAACAGGTGTTATTAACTACACCTAATTTACAGAGAAGATGATTTGCCTGTAGCTACTCAGCAAAACCTGTTTAAGAGCTGGGTGAAAAAATGTGGAGTCAGGCACCACACCAAGAACAGAAAGGAAAACTACCTTGAGCAAGAAAACCCTTTGCTACTCATTCCAAGAGACAGATTTTTCCTGTCTAAAACGAGCTTTTCCATTTTCACAGGTTTTCCAGATTCCCTCACTACAATCACTCTCCAAAATTGGTTCCTAACTCCCAACACAAAAAGTTTAGAGCCAAAAATGGAAAAAGGAACTCTGTTTTAAGCACAAATTTCATGTTTCTCTATGCAGGCTGGAAATTGGCATTGTGTAAAACTATAATTAGTGCCCTAGCACTGGCTTTCTCAGGAGAAAAAGCCTTGGCCTTCCTCATCTCACTTCACCTCTGGCCCACTGCCCTGCCACCATTCCTCTCAATCTTGGAGGCCAGAACGCCCTAGACCAGGCTTGCTTCAGGACGATTTCATTAACTGCAGCCCCACAGAGAAATCTGCTTTGGTCCTGAGTCCACTCCTTCCCAGATCAGAGCCCAGGGTTGTGCCATGCACTACGACACAGAGACGATGTTTTGCCTCTCATTTAGGTTCTCAGAGCAGAGGCTCTCCATCACCTGACCACCTCCATCTGGTTCGTTGGTAAACACCTGAGATCCACAAAACCACAATTTCACCTTTATCCTTATGCTCGGCCCTTCCCCCACTCCAGGTAAACTGTACCAAGTAAAACTAAATCAATACTGACATTCCAATTATTAGTATCAGCCTAATCCTTTTGTTAGGTGCACTTTTAAGAAATCTCTGCTCTTCCCTACATCCTTTTTTTTTTTTTTTAAAGAAATGGGATTTCACTTTGTTGCCCAAGCTGATCTCAAACTCCTGGCCTCAAGCAACCCTCCCACCTCACCCTCCCAAATTGAGATTACAGGCACAAACCACCGCACAGCTCCATCATTCTTACTTTTCATAATCACAGTAATTTGCCTTTTCTCACACCTGGCTCATTTTGTACCAACTCCAACTAGGTTGTCCCATCTGAGTGCTTTCCTGTGACCCACCATTATTTTCTGAAATGTGGTGAGCTTATTTCTATGGGCAGAAAGTTCGGGCTTTCTACCCACAGATGACAACCTAAGAATAAAGACGTGAAGGGTAGATAGCATCGAAAACTGACACAGATAACAGGTCACCATCCATTTCTACTCCGAACTCCTCATCTATGGATCTAAAGCTCAGTGGTTCTTTTAGTGTTTTTTGGTTGGTTTCAGAGTTTCGCTCTGTTAACCCAGGCTAGAGTGCAGTGGCATGATCTCGGCTCAGTGCAACCTCCACCTCAGTGGGTTCCAGCGATTCTCCCGCCTCATCCTCCTGAGTAGCTGGGATTACAGACACATACCAACACACCTGGCTAATTTTTGTATTTTTAGTAGAGATGGAGTTTCGCCATGTTGGCCAGGCTGGTCTTAAACTCCTGGCCTCAAACAGTCCTCCTGCCCTGACCTCCCCCAAAGTGCTGGGATTACAGGCACGAGCCACCATGTCCGGCAAAAGCTCAATGTTTCTTCAAGAAGTTTAACCTCCACCAGTACTTTCTAAGACTCCAGGCTGCTTGTACAAACCAACAAACTGAGCATCTGAGAAAAATGAGCAAGTCATAAAATAAACCTAAATAAACCACAACTACATGACCACCTTTAACTTCACTCATAATTAAAGTCAATAAACAATATTTCACCCAACTTTTTCAACTCAGATTAGCAGTTAAAATGTTCATGTGATCACTATGTTAACACTAAATGTCAATTTAACCAAAACTTGATATATTACATCAGAAGATGAAAAAAAGTGTAGAGAAGGAGGTATCAGTTAAAACTTAATCTTCAGTGGCTCACACCTGTAATCCCAGCACTTTGGGAGGCCAAGGTGGGCGGATCACTTGAGGTTGGGAGTTCAAGACCAGCCTGGCCAACATGGTGAAACCCTGAACCCAGGAGGCAGAGGTTGTACTGAGCTAAGAGCGTGTTACTGCACTCCAGTCTAAGTGACAGAGCAAGACTCGATCTCAAAAACAAACAAAAAAACTCTAATCTTCAAGTCGGGAATGGTGGCATATGCCTGTAGTGCTAGCTACTCTGGAGGATGCAGGAGGATCCCTTGAGGCCAGAAGTTCAAGGATGCAGTGTACTATGATGATGTCTGTGAATAGCCACTGCACTCCAGCCTGGGTGACATAGTGAGATCCTGTCTCTAGAAAACAATAAAAACCTGATCTGATCCTCTAAAAGAGAAAGTCAGTACAGAAGCTTAATTAACATAGTCAGGGTTGGAGGGTGATGCAAATTAAAAAACAGTAAAGTAAATGTAATTTTTTTGACATATGGAGATAAAAGAAACAGCTAAAGGATTTAAAAGTGGTTGTTTCTAAAAAATGGGATGGAGTGAAGAAGGACTGCTGATTTTTGATTACAGGCCTTGCTAGGTGTCATTACTGTTATCAACACCACCACCACTATCGTAAGAGATAACAGTTATTGTCTGTTTTCCATATACCAGACACATTTCAGCTGCCTTTTCTGTATTATTTTATGTAATCTTTACAGTTCTCACAACACAGGCAGGCACTATTTTGGTACCCATTTTACAGATAAGGAAAATTGACATGTAGCAAGTAACTTTGCCCAAGATCATTTCACGGGGAAGTGGCAGCACTGAGACAGTGTAATTTATCTTTTTATACCATATACTTTTTTTTTTTTAACTTTTACCAAAAGAGTAATTTATATGTTACATTGTTAACAATATACAGGCACAAAGACACTTCACAGCAGCAGCATCTGAAAATAAAAATGGCCAGTTAAACGAGGATATGAGCTATCTCCACTCTATGTGACACAAGGCTCACAAGGGGGCAAAGGCAGTCATGACATTGCTGTCATACCACAATATAAGACTGAAACTGAACAGGTGCCCCCATATACAGGCTGAGCGCATACCTCCACCTGATGAATGTGAACCCCTGTGCTTCACTGAGTAACAGTCCAAACTGCCGTCTCTCATTTTATTCCCACTGATATCATTTTCTGGGACTAAGAATAAAAAGGAAAAACACATTCTAATCCCTAAATCAAGTCAGTTTCCAGGATCCTTGTTGCCAACTAGACAAAGAATATACCTATATCAAAAAGGGCACATGCTTATCCTCATCCTGGGATCTGGCACGAAACACTCTCCCCAGTAAAATGTACACTTAACAAAATTCTACAAGTAGTTTTAGAAAATAGATAGCCCTTTTGAAGCCTATCAATGGATCCCAGGCTAATCTAAAAACTAGTTTGCTACAGGGAAACTGTCTGCTACCACTGGAGGGGAAGAGAAGGAAAGATAAGACTTGACCAACTTCCAGATTTTTTTTTTAAAAGGGCTGTCTCTTTTTTCTTATCAGCACAGTTATATAAACTAGAAAAAGACCACAGTCAAAATCCCATACCCATAGGAATTCAATACCTGTAGGAACCCAGGGACATTAAACACATTTTTAAATGTTAAGCTGCTTTTTTAGAAACAAAGTCTCACTCTACTGCTAAGGCAGAAGCACAGTGGCACAATCATAGCTCACTGTAACCTCAGACTACTGGGCTCAAGTGATCCTCCCACCTCAGTCTCCTGAGTAGCTAGCTAGGCTACAGGTGCCACACTCAGTAATTATTTTTTATTTACTTATTTATTTTTAATTTTCAGTAGAGACAAGGTCTCACCGTGTTGCTCAGGTTGGTCTGGAACTCCTGGGATCATCCTACCTCGGCCTCCCAAAGCACTGGAACTATAAGCATGAGCCACTGCACCGGGTCAACTTTCTTTGCAGGGCATGACATCCAGCAAGAATGCACAGAATGCTGGGAGCAGTGACTCATACCTGTAACTCCAACACTTTGTGGGGCCGAGGCCAGAGGATCACTGGAGTGCAGAGTTTGAGATCAGCCTGGGCGAATTTAAAAGAATTTTAAAATTAGCTGGGCATGGTGGCACACTACTATGGTCCCAGCTACTCAGGAGGCTGAGGCAGGAGGATTGCTTGAGTCCAGCAGATTGAGGCTGCAGTGAGCAGTGATCATGCCAATGCACTCCAGCCTGGGCAACAGAGCAAGACCCTGAGTCTCAATCAATCAATAAACGAACATAAATTGAGTCTCAAAAAACAAAAATAAGTAAATAAATTGAGTCTCAATCAACGAACACACAAACAGAAAATGGATGGCAGCTGCCATCTGCAGGGGCACCCCCTTCCTCAAAATATTGCTGATGAGACTAAAATATTTCCTATATCTCAAGGAGACTGATACTTAGCTGATGAAAAACAACTCAGATCCAGTTAAATGTTACACAGCTAAAATAATGTCACATCTCAAGGGACATGCTCTCCAAAGAGCTGTGAAGAAAAAAAGTCTGTTTCCCAAAAGAGGTAACATTCATTTTGTAAGTATTACATCTGTGCACAAATATATATTTGTAATTGAAAAGAAAAAGCTTTATGAGGAAACAAATTATAGCAACTAACCTCTGAGGAAGAGTGGGCCAAAAAGATACAGGAAAAAAACAACGTGCCTTTCCTAAACGTGCCTTTCCTACCCTCTACTATGCACAGAATATTCACCTCTGGTCACCAAAACATGTGAGGATTTCTCCTCAACAGCAATCAATCAATTCGCCAGCAGATACCAGCTGGGTGTCCTGTAACTCAATTCTGACATGATCTACCTGGAGAGAGCACCATATTCCATAGGTTTAGGGATCAGTCCCCAAGATTGCCCTGCACTTCAGATGCCGTGCCAGGTCCCAGGCTGTGACATGTGCTTCTAACAGAGGCTTTTAAATCAGGGCTCTCATGACCCCTCCTTAGGTTCAATTAATTTGCTAGCATGGCTCACTGAACTCAAAGAAACACTTACTTATTATGTTTACCCACTTATTATAAAGGGGACAACTTATAATTTATTATAAAGATTACAAAGGAAACAGAGGAACAGCCATATTAAAAAGACGCAAAGGGCAAGGCATGTGGGAAGGGTGCAAAGCTTCCACACCCTCTGGAGGCAGTCACCCTCCAGGAACCTCCACCTGTTCTGCGACCTGGATGCTCATTCAAACACTGTCCTTTTGGGTTTTTATGGAAACTTCATTACATACACATCATTGATCACACTGCTGACATTAGTGATCAGCTGGACCTTTAAACCCCCCCTCCCCCTCTCTCCTCCCCATAGGTCAGGGGCATGGAGGTGCAAGTTCTAACACCATAATCACATGGTTGTTTCCCTGGCAACTGCCATCCTGGCTATCGAGGAGCCCACCAGAGTTACCTTGTTAGAACAAAAGATGCTCCTATTACCTGGGAAATTCTAAGGGATTTAAGAGCTCTATTATCACCCAGAAAATTCCAAGCGATTTAGGAGCTCTGTTATCACCCAGGAAATTACAAAAGTTTTAGGTGCTCTGTGTCAGAAACATATTAGAACAAGAGATTCCCCTAGTGCCCCTATCCACAAGGGTTTTAGGAGCTCTATGCCAGGAATGAGGGGATAGAGACCAAATACGTATTTCTTATTATATCACAGAACCACAGGTGCTGAAAGATTTTACTTTTACTTCTCACTTGGAATACCTTGTGTTCATCCACACTGAATGCCAACTAGCAGGAAGGAGCCGTTCTAGGTGCAGGCACTGCAGGAGGAGGCATACATGCCCTTTCAGGCTTGCACTGAGACACAATAGAGCAGAGTAGGTTTTTTGGACTCTGAAGCCAGGAGTTTAAATGCCAGCCCTACCTGGCACTCTGCTACGGCACAGTGGATACTTAACACCTTAGTGATGCAGTCTTCCCATGCTGAAATTGGGGATAATTATAGTACCTTACCTTAAGGGGCTGTGAGAGGAAATAAAGGCATTAATACAAATAAAACACTCACAATAGCACTCAGTATAGTTAGTGCTCAGGAAGTATTAGTTCTTACCAAAAGAAACGCAGTGAAAAGAGATAAACAATAAACACATGCAAAATTACTTCAGACGGTATCGGTGATATAAGAAAAAAATAAGGCAATGGAATCAAGAGTTGCAGTAGGCACTCCATTAGTAGTATACCAACATTTTACAGGAACATGTGTTACTTCTGATTAAGAATAAAAAGTGGCAAAACATGATAAGGGTTACTCTCTTTTTTAGAGATAGGTCTCTCCAACTGTCATCCTCAAATTCCTGGGCTCCACTGATCCTCCTAGCTCAGCCTCCTGAGTAGCTTGAACTACAGGTGCATGCCACCACACCTGGCTTATTACTTATTTTTTGTAGAGATGGATATCCTACTATGTTGCACAGGCTGGTCTCAAACTTCTTGTCTCAAATGATCCTCCTGCCTTGACTTCCTGAAGTGCTGGGATTACAGGCGTGGGCCACCAAGCCCAACCAAAAGTTGGCCTTTCTAATAAGTTAAAAGCCTGTGCCATCCCTCAAAAAGCCTGTGGCCTAACAACTTCTTGAAACTCAACCATGTCCCTAATTTTTGCTGCAACTGTAGGGTTCATTTAAAGATGACTTTCCCCAGAACCATACATGTGAGATTAAATTTTCAAATCTTAAATTCTGATATGAGAATGAGAACAAAAAAAGACCCAGATGAACTCCCAGGTAACCCAATCTCACAATCGTGGTTTCAGAAACAACAACAAAAAAGACTTGAATACATTCACTCAAGTACGTTTAAGCAGCTACAATATTCTAGGCACAATGGACACAGATAAAGACAGTGACCTTAAAACTCAGTGTACTGGGAAGACAACAACATGAGGTGTCAGAGGAAGACAAACACAGGACGCAAACCACAATTCAGATGGCAGTGAACTGACAGAACACTTCCTAGGGGAATGACAGCTGAAGAGGTCTTTGAAGGAGGAGTAAAAGTGACCACACAAAAGAGGCGTATCAGAAGCAGCAGCATCAACACGTGCAGAGGTGTGGAGGTCAGCTCTCAAGAGCTGGGAACTGAAAGTGCTGACAACTCAGGGTAGGGGAGGACCAGTATAGCAAAGAGGGAGTGACAGGAATCAAGGCTGGAGGGACTAAGCCTCCTATGGCTTAGCTGAGAGAAAAGGATGACGGCAAGACTGAAGGCAAAGAGTTACTGAAGAATGTAGGGAACGGACAGGCGGCAGTGGAGTTGCATTTTTAAAAGATCACTCTAGCAGCAATGTGGAGAATGTTTTGGAGGTGGTCCAGATTGGCAGCTGGGAAATCAGTCAGTGGAGAGTTAGCCAGGCAAGAAATGATGGATACAGGATTGGGAGGAGAAATGATTTCAAGAGAAATTCAGAAAGGAAGATTCTGAAGAATTCTAAAGAATTTCTGAAGATTCAGAAAGGAAGAAAGTAAGACTGACTGCACCAGGATAGATGTGGCAGAATGTGGAAGCTCGGGAATAACAGAGATGATTGTAAGGTTTCTGTCTTCTGCATCTGTGTGGAGAGAAAATACAGGTAGAGCAGCAGCTCCGTGGCTGGAAACAGAAGGAGGCAGGGTATTGTTAGGAGTCTCATTCTGGATAAACATCAGTTAAGAACATGATGTGGAAATGCCCAGTGACAGTTGAATAAATGAGAAAGAAGCCCAGGAAAGGACTCAAGGCAGGAAATAGCTAACCTGCGAATCATTGACAAATGGAGAACATAGAATACGGAGAGGGAGAAAACTAATGAACCAAGAAAGGGATTCTAAGGCATGACATGGCCACAGGCAGAAAAGAGCCCAGAGATGACTGAGAAGAATGGTGAGAGTGAAGAAAGCCAACTAGCCAAGTGCAGTGAAACCAAGAAAAGTTTCCCAGAGCACAGGGGCACGGTCAAGCGTTACAAAACAGTAAAGGTAAAGAATCTACAGCTTTAACTGGACGTAGAGACTATGTGATTGCTAGCAACTTTAGCAAGAAAAGCTTTAGCATAGTCACTGACACTTTCCAACTCCTCTTGACCTGCGACAGCACCTGATGACTGCTGCATTTATTTGGTACTTAGCATACCTTCAACAATCATACTGAAGCCCTCCCTGTGTACAAGACTGGGGACACAAGAGAAATAATGGACACTCCGGAATCCTGGAATCTAGAAGTCAGGTGTAAACAACACAAGAGAATGGCTGCTACAGGAAACAGTAAAGGGAGTATTACTTAATTCAGTTTGGCAGACACTTAAACACCTACCATGTGGCTAGGTATGACACTGGGCACTGGGTTAACACACGAGTCAGACCTAGACATACAAGCTCCCTGACATCAGGGCCTTTCTCTAATGCACTGCTACATTCTCAGCACCTCACAGGTGTCTGACATACTGTAAATAATCAATACATATTTACTGAATGAATGACTGAATGAACAAAGACATGAACCTTTTCTTTCAGGAGCAAGAAGGAGTGGAAGCTTCAAAAGCTGCATTTTTAATTCAAGGATACGTGAAGAATTAAAAAATAAAAAATAAAAAAAAGCTGCAATTTGTGACCTGGATTAAAGAAATAGTAGGATTTTGCTAGGCTCATGAAGATTTTTATGTTCATTATATATTTATATATATATGTATATATATATACACACACACATGCACACACACACAAATATATCTCTCCTGTACAAGGTTAAGTTACTAGAGTCACAAAGGTAATGGTGAAACACTACCTTGCCTCTAGTAGGTTAACAAGAAACAGTTGATAGGAGAGGTAGCGACGGGTGGGGAGGGCTTTCTGTGGTTTTGGGAACAATCTATGTTTATCATATGACAATTCATTGAACCATACACATTTATAATTTATACATTTTGCTAAGTGTTCCACTTGTAATTAAAAAAATTTTTCATAAGATGCTAATAAACTGATTTTTCTCCCCCTAACTACCTATTACAAAACAAGAGACTTTAACTCTTTTGGGAAAAAGGCACAACTTAACTACAGAAAAGGATAGCTAAGGCCTACAGCAAGCTGGTAACACAAGAATTACAAACTTCAAAGGTTGACTCAGGAAAAGGTGCCCAATATCTGACTAGTTATGGGCCTTTTCAGCAAAGATGTAATAACTCACAATAGTCAGTTATAAAGGCTCCTTATCACTATCAGTGCCTCCATTCCTGGACCCCGTCAGGCACAGGTGCCAGGCAGCAGTGCTGGCTAGAACTAGACAGCACGATTGGCCAAAGATACACCGGAGGGACAAGCTCAAGGCATCAATTGCACCACATGCTGACTACGTTACTGACTATGGTCAATAACCATGTACTGTATACTTGAAAACTGCCAAAAGAGTAGGATTCAAGTGTTCTGAACACAAAAAAAATGACTAAGTGAGGTAACAGATATGCTAATTAGCCTGATTTAACCATTCACAATGTATAAATACATCAAAACATTAATGTGCACACCATAAATATATTTTCATTTGCCAATTAAAATTAATGAATAACTATTTTAAAACATTTGTAAAGGCTGGCCAGGCCGGGCACAGTGGCTCACGCCTGTAATCCCAGCACTTTGGGAGACCAAGGCAGGCAGATCACTTGAAGTGGGAGTTTGAGATCAGCCTGGCCAACATGGTGAAACCCCATCTCTACTAAAAATACAAAAATTAGAAAGGCATGGTGGCATGCACCTGCAGTCCCAGCTACTTGGGAGGCTGAGGCAGGAGAACTGCTTGAACCTGAGAGGCAGAGATCTGCACTACTGCACTCCAGCGTGAGTGAACTGAGATCGTTCTACTGCGCTCTAGCCTGGGTGACAGAGCTAGACTTCATATCAAAAAAAGAAAAAAGAAAAAATATCAGAGAGTGACTTTAACTTTTAACTTTAAATTCTTATTGTCAAGCTCTTAAGGAACTATCACCTATTTTGTTTAACTCAATGCTTTTGTTGTTGTTGTTGAAACAAGATAGGCTTGTTTCATTAGTCAGTGGTTACATTTTTTTCTACCTCCTTTTGTAGAGAAACTAAACATTTGAGAGCAGAAGGAATAGAATACTGAGTGATACATAGTGTTTGAACAAGAGAGAGTGAATACTCTCAGGAAGGAAATACAAGCTGAGTGAGCCCTCCTTGTCTGACTACAGAGGGAGGACACAAGCTGAAGTGGGCATCAGATTGGCCATTTTATTTCTGGAGATATCCATTGTTAAGGTGGAAAAGCTTGTGTTCTGGAGGCGTCTTCTGGGAAGAACTCAGTCCTAGGCCTGCCATGAGGTCCTGCTTGCTGGGTCTTGGTGGAGTTTAAGGTGTTTGGGGTGTGATCGAATTGAAGCTTTAAAATGTCTCCACTTCAAGTTAGGATTGAGAACCCCTGGTTTGTTCAGAAAATGCTTCCTTGTTGAGCTAAGCCCAGGCAGCTTGATGGAGTGGAGCATGTGGGTGTTGGAGTCAGCCAGGCTTGTGTGAACATCCTGCTCCGCCACTTTTAATCTGTTTCTTCTGAACCTATTCCTACATCTGTGAAAAGGAGATAATGTCTGGTGTAGAGAAGTGTTAGGATTAAACAATAAACTGTGTGCAGAGGTATATACATGGCAATGCTTATGCAGTGGGCAAAAGTAACTTGCCGGGGCTGTGATTCATGTTCTGCGCAGTTGTGCTGTCCGGAGAGGCTCGTTGGCCAGCCTTCCCCCTCCCCCACCCCCTGCCGCCAACCCCAAGACTTGCCGTGTTACCCAGGCTGGATTGTAGTGGCATGATCTCAGCTCACTGCAGCCTCCGCTGCAGGTTCAAGCAGTTCTTTCTCAGCCTCCCGAATAGCTGAGACTATAGGCGCACGCCACCACACCCGGCTAATTTTTGTATTTTTAGTAGAGATGGGGTTTCACCATATAGGCTGGTCTTGAACTTCTGACCTCAAGTGATTCGGCCCGCCTCAGCCTCCCAAAGTGCTGGGATTACAGGCATGAGCCACTGCACCCAGCCTGATTTTTTTTTTAGTGTACCACTAAACAGGCACCTAAGCCATCTAGCATGCACACTTACACCAAGCTCTGTGACTGACAGTGTGCCAACCAATCTTATTCAGGTGATAGGAACCCAAGAGGAAATACAAATGTGAACAGCAAACAGACAGCTCTCTACAACCCCCAGCAACAGGTTTAATGCTAAAACTAGCATTAGAATTGGTGACTGAGCAAAGTAACTCATTCTTCAAACATTCAACAGATATTTGAGTGTCTAATGTGTACAATTTTAAATAGAGTGGTCATGAGGAGACACATGAGCAACACTTGAAATAGGGAAGATGGTTAATCACACTGATACCAACAGATGCCCTGGCAGAATAAACAGCCAGTGCAAAGGACCCATTTGTAGGGCCCTCCCAACCTTGCTACAGACTTAATTTACTTGGAGTAAAATGGGAAGCCACTGCAGGGTTGTATCAGAGCAGGGAATTATCCAACTTGTTTTTTTTTGAGTCGGAGTCTTGGTTTCAGAGTCTCGCTTTGTTACCCAGGCAGGAGTACAATGGCGCAATCTCAGCTCACTGTAACCTCCGCCTCCCAGGTTCAAGGGATTCTCCCACCTCAGTCTCCCAAATAGCTAAAATTACAGGCACTCACCACCACGCCCGGCTAATTTTTGTAGTTTTAGTAGAGACGGGCTTTCACCATCTTGGCCAAGCTGGTCTCGAAGTCCTAACCTCATGATCCACCTTCCTTGGCCTCCCAAAGTGTTGGGATTACAGGTATGAGCCACCGTGACCAGCCTATCCAACTTTCACTTTAACGGAATCACTGTGGCTGTTATGAGAATAGAATGCGTATACAAGGAAGGAAGAGGGACATGGGTCAGGAGACAACTAAAATGATGCAACCAAGAGATGATGGCGACCTGGACCAGGGTAGAAGCAAAGGAGTGGAAAAGTGCTCAGACTGCAGGTATGTTGTGAAGGCAGGGCCAAGAGGATTTCTTAATGGACTGGATCCAAGTGACTTAGCGATTATGAATACAAACATGTTTGAAGACCACAGTCCAAAGTCAGCACTCTTACCAGTCCATTCTTCATAAGCTCTCTCTAGGCAGCCTGAGAGACTACAAAAGAAAGATTAGTCAAGGATAACCCCAAGGCTTTAGGCCTGAGCAACTAGAAAGATGTAGCTGTCATCAACTGAGATGGTGAAGGCTGATGACTGAGCATGTTTAAGGGGTGAGATGAGGAGTTCAGTATTGGACATGTTGAGATTCCTATGATACATGGAGTTTGAAAAAAAAAATCCTTAATATTCGGTTATTCAACAAACATTTGAGAAACTCATCCTTCCTGTTTTTGGACCATGTATTAGCCTCAGGCAATAGTGAGGCAAAACAAAGTCCCTGATCCTGAGAGCTTAGTCTAGAGAAGAAGAGACTAAACAAGCAAAGACCACATAGGGAGGGGATACAACAATTCTGTAACTTAGGCCTGTTTAGGATGCTTCAGCAACACAGAAGAGGAGCACCCAAAAAGAGCAAAAGAGCAACATCTGCAAAGGCTTAAAAGTGACAGTAAGTCATACAGGGTCCCCGGACCTTCAGGAAATATAACTGGTATCCAGTTGAGAAGAATGTTGGCAAATGGCAGGGTATGTCAGTCTTTCAGAACCCCACCAAAGAGAGCTTACAAATGCCTACCACTGACACAGGTTCAGATTCAAGAAGTACTTTGTCTGTGTGATCAGTGGTAACAATTACAGGATACTCAAAGCTAGTTACAGAATGTGAAAAGGTAAAGGCTGTAAGGACCCTCTTCTGTAGATGAATATGCAGGTACTTAAGAAGTGGCAACAGTGGGCTGGAACACAAGTGCTGTGGTTTGAAAGTATCCTCCAAAGTTCATGTGTTGGAAACTTGATGCCCAATATGTCAGTGTTGAAAGTGAGGCCTTATGGGAGGTGTTTGGATCACTGAGGCACCGCCCTCATGAGCTGGATTAATGCCATTATTGTGGAGCAGATTCCTTATCACAGGGGTGGGTTCCTTATAAAAGGATGAGTTTGGCCGGGCGCGGTGGCTCACTCCTGTAATCCTAGCACTTTGGGAGGCCGAGATGGGTGGATCATCTGAGGTCCGGAGTTCAAGACCAGCCTGACCATCGTGGTGAAACCCCACCTTTAAAAAAAAAAAAGGATGAGTTTGAACCTCTTGTGCACAAGGATACCCACTTTCTCTCTCCCTCCTCTCCTCTTGCCCTTCTGCCTTCCAGGATGGGATGGCCATGACACAGCAAAAAGACCAGGTGTCAGACCCTCAGCTTTGGACTTCTTAGCCTCCAGAACTGTGAGAAATAAATTTCTGTTCATTATCAGGTATTCTGCCACAGCAGCACAAAACAGACTGAGACACCAAGCTACCTAAATCAGTTGTCTTCAAACTAGGGCACATGAAAGCTTCCCAAGCCACATGAGGGCAAGGAGACCCTTTCACAATCAGGCTTCTCCCACTTTGCAAAATAAAGGCCCATCACCCCTCCCATCCTGAATCCATGCAAAAAAGTCATCTAAAATACTAGTGCCGATACTGGAAGATGTATGACTTAATGACTGAATAACAATTCCTTTTACAAGTCTGGAGGTTTCTGGTTTTCCTGCTTTCTGCAAAACTAGAGGAAATGAATGGCAAACTAGTTGACTGATAAAAATCCCTGCATTTTGACATATAATTTCAAAGGTAAAAACTGGGTCTTGAGTGACCTTGATATAACAATATTCTTTCCATTCCCATCTACTGATTTATGTCAACAGAGTTCCTTAAAGCTTAGACAATTATACAAATGAAAAATCCTATTCTAGCATTAAATACTAATTATCCACAGAATCATGAAATAATTGGGGGTGGAAGGCTCTATCTCATCAAAATGCCTTCTTCAAAAAAAATGTATAATACATCCATTTGTTTTGAGGAATTTTATACTAATAAGTACAGCAGTAATGCAATTCAAAAGAAATAAATAGATTCATGAGAACAGGAAATAAAATTTTAACGTATACTTTTGTCACGTATAATAGAATGACCAATAAAATATTTTCAAGCATAAAAATAAATAAATTAAATTAATGTTTTGCAGGGAAGCGGAACTGAAATATGATTGAAGAAAAAAGAAAAATGAACATTTCTGACTCAAAATCTTGTTCATTTATATATTTTAAAATGTATGACAATGGTCAAATTCTTACAGTATTTAGAACCCATCAGATACATTTAAAAAAATAATAAAACAATTGTTTTTAAGTGTGTATTTACAATATATCAGAAATTACTTCCTTTTCAACACTTTACTTATAATGAAAAAAACTGATGTCAGAAATATGTGATGGGGCCCAGTGCAGTAGCTCATGCCTGTAGTCCCAGCACGCTGGGAGGCCAAGACAGGAGGACTGCTTGAGGCCAGGAGTTCAAGGCCAGCCTGGGCAACACAGTGAGACAGTCTCTAAAAAAAAAATAATAATTAAAAATATATATATTATATGAATTATATATAAATATGTGAATTATATATAAATATATAATACATAATTATATACTATATTTTATACTATATAAGAGAATTACAGAGAATTCTTCATCCCATTTTGCACATGTGTATCTTTTTATATACATGCATGTATATATATAATATACATGTAATTATATATTTTATACTATATAAAAATGTGTACATGTACAAAACAGAATGAAGAATTCTCCAAAATTCTCTTAGTGGTTACGAATGTAAAAATGTCTTTTAGACCATAGTCCAAAATCAGCACTCTTATCAGCCCATTCTACCACCAGCTTTCTCTAGACAGCCTAGGAGACTAGAAGCCTGCAAAGGTCAAAGACAGTGCTCATCTCCACTCCCAAGGAAAAGCAATCCCAGAGACACAGAATTTTGGACTTCTAGATGACAGGCAAGGGAAAGCAGAGCATGCTAGCTGAGACGACAAAACAGCCCCTGCTCCCTGCTAGTCAGCCACAAAAAAAAGGAAAAATATCAGACCAAATAGCATACTTACGGGCTGAATAAAGAAGGAAGCACAACTCTACAACCACACAAAATTCTTATGTTTCTGCTATGTATGTACCAGGCAAAATTCTTACCAAAGACCACATGGGACAGGAAGAAAAGGTACTGCTTGTTGGTCACCTGTCCCATAGAGTACTGAAGTTTAAGTGTGGTTGTTCACAGAAATACCGACACTTTTCCTGTAGTTTCTTTCACAGGGAGACACCAAGTAAAAACAACTGCTTTAAAAATAAATAAAAGAAAAAATACATGTTATGGGAAGAGTATTGTTAATAGAGAGTTGGCAAAGTAAACTGATTTTTTCAGAGTTGTCACCTTCTCTCATTGTTCAAAATTCTCAAGCATACAACTAATCAAATCACCGCTTATAACACCTGAAAGCCTAATGCTGGAGGGCTTTATATGGTTCTTCCTATTTTTCAGGTTATTATATTAAATTGTCTACTAATGGTACTTTTTTTGTTTTTTTCTGAGATAGAGTCTTGCTCTATCTCCCAAGTTGGATTGCAATGGTGGGATCAAACCTCACTCCAGCCTTGACCTCTCAGGGTTCAGGCAATCCTCCCACTTGAGCCTCCAAAGCAGCTGAAGTAGCTGGGACTACAAGTGCATGCCACCAAGAGACCGGGTAATGTTTCTATTATTTTTTTTGGTAGAGATGGAGTTTCACTATGCTGCCCAGTCTGGTCTTGAACTCTTGGGCTCAAGTCATCTTCCACTCTCAGCCTCCCAAAGTGCTAGCATTACAAGCCTGAGCCACCGCCCAGCCTACTAATGGTTCTTTTATTATTGTAAATACTTTGGCTTTCTCTACATGAATTCTCAGTAAAAGTCTACAAAACTTTTACTCTTGAATACATGTAAACCGAATGTATTTTTTGTCAATAGCTAACAACTGAGGGAACTTTCATTTCGCCATTTAAGAAGTCCTGCATTTTCCTCTGAATTTTCATGTAAATTTTACAATTAGTTGTTAATGAGGAAATATTTCACTTCTTAAAAGTTTTGGGCCAGGCAAAGTGGCCCAGGCCTGTAATCCCAGCACTTTGGGAGGCCAACGCAGGTGGACTGTTTCAGTCCAGGAGTCAGAGACCAGCCTGGGCAACATGGTGAAACTGTCTCTACAAAAAATACAAAAATTAGCCAGGCACAGTGGCATCCACCTGTAGTCCTGGCTACTCGGGAGACTGAGGTGGAAGGATGTCTTGAGCCAGGGAGAGAGAGGTTGCAGTGAGCCATGATTGCACCACTGTACTCCAACTTAGGCCAACAAAGTGAGACCCATCTCAAAAAAAAAAAAAAGTTTTGATTTGCTATTTTGTGCAGGGTTAAAGTTTTAGGTAAGATTGAAAAAAAATTAAAATATTTATTTTAAATTATTTTGAAAAGATATTTGAAAATGCTTCTATTGTTAAGCAACTTTGTTGTCAAAAAATGTGTACCTATAAAACTCATAAACAGAAACTTGTACAAAACTTGCAAATAGAAATTACATTTTTAATCTATTTTAAAATATTTCAAATGAGGATTTTCAATGGGTTTTGAATATACTAGTTAAACTTTAAATGTAGTACCCTGGTTTGCAAAAAATAACTGATGGACAACAAAAAATGAAAAATTTCTAGCTCATTTTAAAGAAAAACCACAGCATAATTGGAGGATGGGAATATCATGCTTTGGTAAGTACTGCAAAATGATGACTTTCTTCTACTTGGGTCTCTTTATAGGGTACCTTTTTCAAACATGATAACCATTAAATAAAAATTCAGAAGACTAAATTTAGAACAAAACCTTCAATCTTGAATGATCACCAAAATTACTGCCACCAAGATCATCCAAGAATCACCAAGTATTAAACAAGATTTTTAAAAATAAAACCTCTTACGGCCGGGCGCGGTGGCTCACACCTGTAATCCCAGCACTTTGGGAGGCCGAGGTGGGCGGATCACGAGGTCAAGAGATCGAGACCATCCTAGCCAACATAGTGAAACCTCGTCTCTATAAAATAAATAAATAAATAGAAAATAAAACCTCTTTCAAACTTCAATCACCAATGATATTTTAGTAACAAAACATATTATACCATTAAAGAAATTATGTTTCTAAACATTTCATTTTTCTTATTTTTTATTCCTACTTTATATGACACAATTATATGTGGGTTATGCTTACATATTTTATATATATGATGAAAAGATCAAATGCTCATGATAAATCAGCTTAATGATTAAAATGGTTTAATGGACAAGACAGCACACAGACATATGCATAGACACATATAAAAGGAGTATACTCTCAACCCTTTTTTGTTGATTTTTAAATACTGAAATACAAATCTAAGATTTAGAGACCTTAAGTAGTTCCAACAGCACCACCACAGCGCCCACTAACAAAAAAGGTCAGGTCTTCGGCAGTGACATTCCCAAACACAATCTGTCTCCATCACAGAACCACATAAAAGCAAGACTTGACAAAGAAATGACATGAAAGCAAATGCTATGTGGTGAACTGGTAGGTGACCACCGACAGAGTGAGCATCAGAAACCAGGCTTCAAAGACACTCAAGGAACAAAGAAGAAATACGGCCTGAGGAAAGGCAGCAGGAGAGGAACTACTGGAGGCAGCAGGACCCAGGGTTTCTTCTTCATTCTACCAGACATCGTGCTAGGCATGGCTCAGTGAACCAGCAGGAGAGTTTCAGGCAGAGCAGATACCAAGTGCGGACATCTTTGGCTGGGGAAAAACCTGCCATGCCAAGAGTGGGTGTGGCTGGACTAGCCAGAGCAAGGGGGAAAGGGAAGGAGGTCAGAAGGGCCAGATGACACCAGGCATTCCCGGCCATGGCAGCAGTTTGAGGTGACAGAAAACACACAATGCCAGCTCTGAGAAAAACAGCAGAAGGACCAAACCAGCCCCCACAGTTCCAGGAGCCCCTGATAGGAAGGTGTGAAGTACGTGATCTTGCTGGATGGAGATGGTAACCGAGATTCCAGGAACAGGACAGTGAGAGCCGACATGGGTTCTGAGCACATTCTGAAGCACTCCAAAAGCAGATGCTGACTCATGGCCAAGCTGCCCTGAGGTAGCAGTCCCCTTTCCTCTCTTGTCCTGTATTACACACAGCCCAGCCTCCCTAAAAATACTCACACAAAGAGGCCACCGCTTGTGGAGAAAGTTCAAAACAGGCACAGATTTTTAAAAAGGAAAAAAACAACGCCAGGTGCAGTGGCTCACGCCTGTAATCCCAGCACTTTGGGAGGTCAGGAGTTCAAGACCAGCCAAGATGGTGAAACCCCATCTCTACTAAAAATACAAAAATCAGCCAGGCGTGGTGGGGTGGCTCACACCTGTGATCCTAGCACTTTGGGAGGCCGAGGTGGGTGGATCACCTGAGGTCAGGAGTTCAAGACCAGCCTGGCCATCATGGTGAAACCCCATCTTTTTTTTTTAAATAATGTAACATTAAAAAAAAAAAAAGTCAGCCAGATGGGCACCTATAATCCCAGCTACTCAGGAGGCTGAGGCAGGAGAATCGCCTGAACTTGGGAGGCAGAGGTTGCAGTAAGCCGAGGTCACACCCTTGCACTCCAGCCTGAGTGACAGAGCAAGACTGTCTTAAAAAAACAAACAAACAAAAAACTAGATCCCAATCCCAGTCCTATCACTAAGTCAAAAGTTCCCCCAGCCTTATCTTTCACTGTTGTCTACCAGTAAAGAAGACACCTGCCCGACTTCAAAAGGAATAATCAAATACTTTAATGATAAAGTGGCTTGGTGATAAGAACAGTGGAAACAATTTATAAACAGTAAACTGCTAAAGACAGAGACCTTCTCTCGTGGTTCCTTAAATCCTTATTTCCCCTCAATCCCAAGCACTTAAACAGGTAAGTAAGAAAAAGTATTCTCTCACAGAACACATATACTGATGGAAGAAGCTGTCAACAAATAAGCAAGGTATGGTAAGTCTGTGAAACCCGAAGAAAGAAAAAAGTAATTCTCACTAAGGAAATGGGTAACAAAGCTCCCTCCAGGAAGTATTAACAGAGCTGAGCCTTTGGAAGGACTAAAGGCCATTCCAAAGAGAAGACCACTTAGCAAAACTGTAAGTGAAGGCAATTCAGTAAGATGGTCTGTGTGCACTTGGCTGTACAGAAAAATAAGGCCAAGCACAGTGGCTCATGCCTGTAATCCCAACACTTTGGGAGACCAAGGAGGGAAGATCACCTGAGGTCAGGAGTTCAAGACCAGCCTGGCCAACACAGTGAAACCCCCATCTCTACTAAAACTACAAAAAAATTTAGCCAGACCTGGTGGCGCGTGCCTGTACTGCCAGCTATCCAGGAGGCTGAGGCAGGAAAATCGCTTGAACCTGGGAGGTGGAGGTTTCAGTAAGCCAAGATGGCACCACTGAACTCCAGCCTGGGTCAAAGTGAGACTCCATCTCAACAAAAAATAAAAATAATAGGTCAAGCGCAGTGACAAACGCCAGTAATCCCAGCACTTTGGGAGGCTGCGGTGGGCGGATCACGAGGTCAGGCATCCTGGCCAACATGGTGAAACCCTGTCTCTACTAAAATACAAAAAATTAGCCAGGCGTGGTGTCAGGCGCCTGTAGTTCCAGCTACTCGGGAGGCTGAGGCAGAGGAATCACTTGAACTCGGGAGGCAGAGGTTGCAATGAGCCGAGATCATGCCACTGCACTGCAGCCTGGAATAAAGCAAGACTCCATCTCAAAAATAAAATAAAATAATAACAATAATAATTAGCCTGGGATCATGTTCAGGGGCTAAGGGGATTTGTACTGTGCTGAAGTTTTTGACCTGTACTGAGCAATGGGGAATTAGTTACCCAAGGTTTCTGAAAAGGAAAATGCTACAACCAGAGCTATTCCTAAGGAAGACCACTCTGATGGCAGTATAAAGGAGCAGATTCAGAGGCTATTTTAATTGCCCAATGAAGAGGTCACAAGAACAAGGAACAGGCAAAGATGAAAAGGAAACAGAACGGCACCTAAAAGTCACAGATATGTATGCAGGTAAAGTTTAGCCTGGGTTTTTTCCCCCCTTTTAGTGTTATCTCTAGACCTGTCCTTTAGGAGGGAATATGAGAATCTGGTTGGGTTTGGTTTTGAGATGAGGTCTTGCTATGTTGCCCAGTCTGGAGTACAGTGACACCATCAAAGCTCACTGTAGGCTCCAAGTCCTAGGCTCAAGACATCCTCCTGCCTCAGCCTCCCGAGTAACTGGTGGCACAAACCAGCATGCATGGCTAATTTTTATTTTTGGTAGAAACGGGGTCTGTTACCCAGGCTGGTTTTGAAGCCATCCTCCTGTCTTGGCCTCCCAAAGTGCTGGGACTAGATGTGAACCACCATACCCAACCATAATCTTTTCTAGTTTTTGTTTGAGACAGTTTTGCTGTGTCACCCAAGTTGGAGTGCAGTGGCACAATCACAGCTCACTGCAGCCTCAACCTCCCATGGAATTCCTCCCACCTCAGCCTCTAGGCATGCACCACCGCACCTGGATAATTTTTTAAAATTTTTTGTAGAGAACGAGTCTCACAATGTTGCCCAAGCTGAGAATCTGGTTTTTAACATAGGTCAAAATAACTTTCTCGACCCACCACAATTTTCATTTTATACAAACAGAGTCCCTCTATGTTGCCCAGGCTGGTCTCAAACTCCCAGACTCGTGCAATCCTCCTGTTTCCCAAAACGCTGGGATTACAAGCGTGAGCCACCAGGCCTGATCTTGGACTTTTTTAATGACAAAAACATCAATAATTTTAAAGGATAACAAACTATCAATCACTCACATGTCAAAAATGTACAAACAAGCCTGGGCAACATAGTGACCTAGTCTACACAAAAGATAAAAATTAAAAAGCCAGCCCAGGTGGTGTCTCACACCTGTAATCCCAGTACTTTGGGAGGCAGAGGCAGGCGGATCACTTGAGTCTAAGCATTCAAGATCAGCCTAGCAACATGGCAAAACCCCTGCTCTACAAAAAATACAAAAATTAGTTGGGCATGGTGGTGCACGCCTGCAGTCTCAGCTACTCTGGAGGCTGAAGTAGGAGGATCATTTGAGTCTGAAAGGCAGAGGGTACAGTAAGCCAAGATCGCACCACGGCACTCCCGCTTGGGCAACAGACTGAGACCCTATATAAAAAAAAAAAAAAAAGGCTGGGTGTTGTGGCTCACAGCTGTAATCCCAGCACTTTGGGAAGTGGAGACGGGGATCACGAGGTCAAGAGATCAAGACCATCCTTGCCAACATGGTGAAACCCTGCCTCTACTAAAAATACAAAAATTAGCTGGGCATGGTGGCATGCACCTGTAATCCCAGCTACTACGGAGGCTGAGGCAGGAGAATTGCTTGAACCCAGGAGGCGGAGGTTGCAGTGAGTTGAGATCCCACCACTGCACTCCATCCTGAGCAACAGAGCAAGACTCCGTCTCAAAAAAAAAAAAAAAAAAAAAAAATTGGCCGGGCGTGGTGGCTTACACCTGTAATCCAAACACTTTGGAGGCCAAGGCGGGCGGATCACCTGAGGTCAGGAGTTCCAGACCACCCTGACCAACATGGTGAAACCCCATCTTTAAAAACAAAAAATTAGCCAGTCGTGGTAGTGCCAGCCTGTAGTCCCAGTTACTTCAGGTTGAGGCAGAGGCTGCAGTAATCCGTGACCTCGCCAATTACTCTGGGATGGGTGGAAATGCGAGACCTTGTCTCAAAAAAATTAAATTAATAAATTAAAATGTACAACATGCTTTGAAAACGGCAGAAAAACAGACCCTTCCTTTCTTAGGAGTTTCTACACTCTTCCTCCTGGACGAAAAATAGAGACAGCAGAGAATTAGCTACTCCCATACTACTACCTCCCATCCCACACTTTACCCACCTAACACCGAAAGCTTCTACTAATCATCAAGTTAGAACAGGTGACGACTGAGAAACGCACAAGAACAGAGTTATTCACCTTTTAGGGTCTCAGTTTTCACCCTCGTGGTAACGAAATTATTTAGATGATTACCAAGGTCATTTTGTGTCTAAAAGCTCATATGCAAGTTTAAGCCTCCTCCCCACCTAGGAGAACTGGACTTCAGCTTAAAATTTGGACCCCACTACATGCCAGGCAGGCATCGTGCTAGGCGGGCTGGGAAAACAGACATGAACAACAACAAAAAAATACTCCCAATGCAACAGGAATATGCCAAGGCAAACAGAAGGGCAAGAATAATTCTAAAAGAACAGGTAGAGCTTCCTGAAAGGGCTAACATTCTGCTTTTGCTTTGAATTACTAGTATAAGTCATAGTAAAGAACACATTCAAAAATCACAAATTTTTTTTTAAAAGCCTTCAACCAGGGAGTACACAGAACATAAACTTCAGGACCTAAAGCAGACCGATTCCTAACCCTGGGAGCTAGGGACAAGATTGACTTAACCAATAAAGAAGTTCCACAGTGCCAGCCGCCAAGTCTGCGCTCTTTGCGCTAAAGCAGTCCAAACCTGGAGGAAAAAATGTAAAACCAAAATGGAGGAGGGGCTACTGACAAGTCAGCTCTGGAGCGAAAACCTCGTGGCTCTTTCCTCATGGCGACAACCAGCCTTTCTGCTCTGGTCTCCCCAGCCGGGGGAAGCATCATCCTGCCTCTCCAAACCAGCACCCAGCTCGCAGGCTCCCTTGAGGAACCGGTGCTCCAATGGAAGCTGGAGGGTGTTCAACGGTGGGAGAAACAAGTAGCCACATCTTAAAGGCTGTTCAGGGAGCAAAGAAAGAACCATCTGGGAGGACTCCACCCTTCTCCACCTGCAGAAAAAGCCCCAGGTAAAGCTAGGAAGTCATTTCCCTTGTCTCTCCTTGCCTTGCTGATAAAACAAAGGAAACAGGCTCCTAAGAGAGTCAGACGCCCATATGATGACCCCCTTCCGTGGATCCAAGACGCGTATGTCTCGGACGCCGAAAAGCATGGAGCCAGTACAACTTTCTCACTGAAGGCGACCACGTTTCCTCTTATAACCTTAAAGAACAGAAGCCCCTAGTACTATCGTTCCATTGATGTCACGGCACCTATTTGCCTCTCAGGCTTTTACCCGGAAACCCCTGTAATCCTCAGCCCTTGCGTGCAGCCCCAAACCGGGCTCCCCATCCCCGGGACGCCGCCTCGCGCGTTCCCGCCACCCTCGCCCTCCCGGCCGCGCTTCCCGGCTCGCTCCGCCCTTGGCACCGGGCTGCGCCGCGGGGCGAGCACGTCTGTGCCAGACCGGGTGTAGGGGGGGGTCCATCAGGGGTTCGTGGGGGATCCTGCGGAAAGCCCTCTCCCCCAACACTGGACTTAGAAAACAATAAGCATCCGCTCTCCCTGCCCTTCCCCCATAGGACCCGGGCCATGAGTTACTAACGCCGGGGGAGAAAAGCGAGGAAAGCACTCCAGTCCTGCGATCGTGGCCGCGTACCCCCGGAACCTCAATGGCCCGAGTATTCGCCCGCCCCCGCCGCAGCGTCCCCAGGCCGCGCAGGGCGCACTCGGCGCTGGAGCGCGGCCGGGAGCGGAGGCGCGCTGGCCACGCGGTGGCTGCAGCAACTGACACGGCCCACGGCCGCCGGCCACATGCGCCGCCGGGAAACCGGAGCTGGGAGGGGAGCGTGGCTCGGGGTCCCGCCGTACCTTGCCGCTGGCCGTTCCCCCGCTGACGCCGATGAGGAAGGGCTCGCCGCCGTTGGGCTGCTGGTGGTTCTGCAGGGTCTGCTCGCTATCCCCGGCCATGGTTCGCGCCGCCCCTCCTCCCGCTGCCTGTGCGAACGGACGCACGCTCCCCGCCCGCGCCCGCGTCGGGCTCCCTCCGCTTCCCGCAGCCGCCGCTGGGCGCTGCCGGGGCTGAGGCTGCAGCCGCTCGCCTGCGAGCAGCTCAGAGCCCGGTGATGGGGCTGGGTTTCCCAGAGGAGCCAAGAGCCTTCCTTTGCCCGCAGCGGCCGGCCCGGTTTACATCCCAGGCAGAGGTCAGCGTGATGCTGCTGCTCCAATCCGGGCGGGCAGCGCGCTGCTATTCGCCGAGGCGGAGGCGGCGATGCGTCTGGCCCCAGCCTCCGCCCCTCCCGGGCCCCGCCGCCGCCGCCGCCCGAGGTCGCTGTGAAAGGTGTGAGCCCGACCCTCCCTCTCACCCGGCGGGTTAACCCTTTCTCCGACGCGCCCTGGCAGACCCTGGGAGAAAGAAACGGGCTGTTCTGTGTTTTTATTTGGTATGCAACCTACCACCTATTTCGGAAGGGATAAAAAGCTTGAAGAAATTAATAGGCAGATTAAATAAGAAGGAATCGCCCAGGTATGAGAAGCAAAATTTGAACAAGCTTTGGAAGATTAGGGTGGAACAAAGAGTTAAAGTCATTTATCCATTATCCAGGCTAAAAACTTGTGTATCCAGAAAATAAGGGTTTTTTTTTCCCTTCTCCCATTGGCCAAGATAATATGTCAGCCGTTGGCTTTAGATATTTCCTGTCTTGGAAACTCCCCAGCGCCATCGTTTTTAGCAGGCCTGTCCTCGTGTGACTCTCTAGAGAAGGGCAATTTGAGGGGCTTTTCTGAAAAGTGCCCTCCCTTGGAAAAGCAGTGCCCTTCTAAAGCACAGTATCTCAAATCCCATACACTGAGCTTCCTGTGGAGTTAGGGTATCTGAAAACATGATGACATTTTGATCCATTAATACCTTCGATTGAACCGGTTTTCCAGAGATTGACAATTAATGACTTAGAAAGGCACTGTCAGACTCCACCTCTGTCGCCAGATTTCTGCATTCACATCCAGGTCCCTGAGCAAGTTACTTAATCTCCTGTGCTTCAGTATTCCTGTCTGTTAAATGGGAATAATAATGGCAATTACATCTCAGGACTTTTGTGAGAATTAAATGAATTATTATATGTAAAGTGTTGAGAATAGTGCTGGTACAGTCTAGGCCCTGTCTTAGTGTTTGAAGAGAAAAGGTCTCTAAAGAGCTGAAACTGGGAAGAGAAGTTTTGCTGGGACACACCTGAGAGAGGAAGAACTCGCCTAGCAACTTCCAGTCTCTTCTGTGAACTTGGGACTGGTATCAACGAGCTGATGGGGCCTACAATCTAAAACAGAATTGATGTCAATAGCATTATCTTTAGAAACTTAGTAAATTACCTTAAATTGAAAATTATGTTAAAAAAATAATTTTCTCTCAAGCCAGGGAAATCGAAGCTGCAATGAGCCGTGATGACCCCACTGCACTTTAGCCTGGTCAGCAGAGCCAGACCCTGTGTCAAAAAACAAAAACAAAAAACATACAAAAAAAAAAAAGATACCAGAAAACACAAACTTTTTTTCACTTTTAAATGACAGTTGATACTTGAACAGTTCAAACCTGTGAGGTTCACTTTTACGCGGCTTTTTTCTGAACCAAAGGCAGCTGGAAAATACAGCATTTATGCGGGTTCCCCAGGGCTGACTATGGGACTTTATGTGTGGGTTTGGTAACATGCAGGCTGTCCTGGGACGGGTACCTCAGCATATATCTAGGGATGACTGTATTTTATATCACCATCTGACATCAGACTCTGTAGCAGCAGACAGGAAACAAAGATGGGGAGAGTGGCCACTACCTGGCATCCAGAAGCAGGCATTTGGGTAAAGTTTCCTAAAGGGGTGTCTTGCCAAATAGCTATGGAATGGGTGAGTTTGGAGTGGTCCTAGAGTTAGCCTCTTCTCCAAAAGGTCTTTTGTCTACTAGACAGATTTCTTAGTCCTCATGGGCTTTTGTAGAACTCTTTATATCCCACTGGAATTTGGAAGTTGAATCCACAACTAAGGGTTAGCAAGGGGATATTAGGTAGTTAAGGAGAAGAAGAGGAGGATAAAACAATGCCAAAGGCCAGTGCGGTGGCCCACACCTGTAATCCCAACATTTTGGGAGATAGAAGAGTGAGTATCACTTGAGGCTAGGAGTTCAAGACCAGCCTGGGCAACATAATGAGACCCCCATCTCCACAAAAAGTACAAAAATTAGCTGGGCATGGTGGTGCACACCTGTAGTCCCAGCTACACCAGAGCCTGAGGCAGAAGGAGCACTTGAGCCCAGGAGTTCAAGGTTGCAGCGGTGATCATGCCATCACACCCCTCTATTAACCTCTTTGTTTTTTCTTTTTAATCTTATGACAGATAACCTATCTCTTAAAAAAAAAAAAAGAATGCCATGTCTTTCATAAACGTTTCTCAAATCTCCACCTTCCTTATCATTCCTATAGTGTTTCTTCCATAATATTTTATGATAAAAATTTTCTAGCACAGTTGAAAGAATTTACAGCAAACACCAATATACCCACCACCTAGACTCTATCATTAACGTTGTACTATATATATACTTGCTTTAAAACATAACTACCCATCCTTCTATCCATCAAGGTGTTTTTCTTATACGACATTTCCTTTTGCTTTGTTAATTTTAATTGATGGATTAAAAAAGGGTCATCTACGCTTCCCTCTATCCATCAAGGCGTTTTTCTTACAGGACTTACTTCCTTTTCCTTTGCTAATTTTAATTGACTTACTCCACACTGGCTTATACATTTCTTGTTTTTTGTTTTTTTTTTAATTACTATATCCTTAACACCTAGAACAGTTTCTGGCAACTTGTAAGGCTGTAATAAATGAAGAGACATAATGTCTCATTTCTGCATTCCCCAGGCCCACTGAGCAGAATGACAAGCAAGTAGGAAATATTTAATACATGATAAATGAATGAACAAATGAATGAATATGGAAGTAAGAAGACACCAACAAGTAAACTTCATTTCCATCACTTTGGAAGGAAAGGCAGTGTTTCCCTTGATTGTATTAATATGGTTACTACACTTATTTCTGAATGTTTTGTTTTCTTGGCGTTCCAGAGTGACTGTCTCCATCTAATCCTAATGCATCTGTTACCTGGTTGAGCTAATTCATTAACTGAGCTAACTTTCTACACTTCTCTGTACTTTGTTTAATAATAACACTATTTGACCTCTGTGCATGAGTTAATATACATGAAAGTGCTCTGAAAAAATCAAATCATTCTATATAAAGGTAAGGCCTAATTAGCAGAGGACAGACATCTGCACTCTGTACTCCCTATTTTTCTTTCTCTTTCCTATCCCTAGGGGTGGCTTGCCTACATATAAGGAAATTACCCGTGTCCATTTAAATTATGAAGAGTACTCTCAGCTCTAGTGACCTCAACAAGGACTTTCACGTCTGTGCGCCCTACAAAGCAAGGCAAGCTGCCTGTGCTATTCCCTGTGCTGTGTCATCCTCTCTTGGGAGCTTGGTCACCAAATCCCATAGCTAGGGATGTTCAAATCACATTTGAGCCTACGATAACAATTACACTGCAGATTCTGAATTAAGTGATTTCAAGCTGTCCTCCTTCCCCTCCCACTACAAAAAAAAAAATCCAATGTTTTTAACAAAATTCAGAGTTAGAACAGATTCAAGGAAATACATTTTCTTGGTATCTGTGATAATTTTTTTTTCCTTTTACAGATTTCAGTCTGATCAAGTTCTGGCCTAGTTAACATTTGGGTATGAAGTCAGCATGAGTATGCAACTGCAGCTGTAGCCAAAGAACAATAACAGACATTGCTGTTGACAGTCCTTTGTCTGCCTGCCTTCTTCCCTTAAGTAGCCAGAGTTCTGAACTAGACAAGGAACATTACATTTTGCACCCAGCTGAAATGTTCTAACTCTAGGTGCTTCATGCACTATGATTAATTCTCTGTTTATCTCATTCCTCAGCCAGAAAAATAGATGTTCTCACACTTCATTATGTATCCGAAGCATTTTTGTTCTCTGTATTACCTTTCTAATTACTTTCCACCTTTTAGCAATCAGCAATGGCTTTGTCAGATTATAAGTACTGTTTTGAAAAGATGGCTGGATGATGTTAAAACTCCCTGACCTTAATCAGTCACATCCAGCTCTGTGACCTTAATCAATGACATTCTCAGGTACTGTTAGGCAGCACGACCTAGTGCAGTCTCACACCAGCGGCAGCAGCATCTGGGAATGCAAACGCTTAGGCACCACCCCAGAACTAGTAAATCAGGAACTCTCTGTGTGGAGCTCCACATTCTGTGTTTTATAAGCCTTCCAGGTGATTCTCATGCCCACCAAAGTTTGAGAACCACTGTTCTGGTGCAAAGAAGGTGAATAAGCTGTAGTCAGAAAACAAAGGTTTATAATCTTGCTTTGTTACTAACTTTATAGCCTTTGATAGGTTACATACATAATTTCTTTTTTTTTTTTTTTTTTGAGGCAAAGTCTTATTCTGTCGTCCAGACTATAGTACAGTGGTGCTATTTTGGCTCACTGCAACCACCACCTCCTGGGCTCAAGCAATCTTCCTGCCTGACCCCCAAAGTAGCTGGGACTACAGGCGCCAGCCACCACACCTGGCTAATTTTTGTACTTTTGGTAGAGGTGGGGTTTCACCACGTTGCCCTAACTGGTTTCGAACTCGCAAGTTCAAGTGATCTGCCCGCCTCAGCTTCCCAAAGTGCTAGGATTATAGACATAAGCCATCGCACCAGGCCATGTTACATAATTTCTATAAACCTCAGTTTCTTCAACTGGTAAATAATACCTGACTCATAGGATGGTTGTAAAAATAATTATACGCATTATCACATAGTAGTAGTTAAATAAATACTATTTCCCTTCCCCTCCTATTTCTGTCACAGCTCTCTGATTTATCACAGATGTCCACTATTTAGGGGTCAGGAGTTCTATAAGTAAAAATTCCTAATCCCCAAGGGCACTTTCTTTTTTTTTTTTTTCTTTTTGAAACAGTCTCACTCTGTTACCCAGGCTGGAATGCAGTGGTATGATCATGGCTCACTTGCAGCATTGACTTCCCCAGGCCCAAGTGATCCTCCCACCTCACTTCCTGAGTAGTTGGGACTACAGGTGCATGCCACCACGCCCGGGTAATTTTTGTATTTTTTGTAGAGACAGGGTTTTGCCATGTTGCCCAGACTAGTCTCGAACTCCTGGGCTCAAGTGATCCTCCCACCTTGGCCTCCCAAAGTGCTGGGATTACAGGTGTGAGCCACCACACCAGGCTGGACACTTTCAAATAAAAATTGAAAGTTAATGTCTAGAATGGGCAAATCTACAGGGTCCATCCAATGTAAATTTGTGGTTGCCTACGGCTAGGGAGGTTAGTGGGGGAAATGCAGAGTGACTGCTAATGGGTCCAGGATTTCTTTTGGGGTGAAGGAAATGTTTTAAAATTGTCGTAATGGTTGTACAACTTTGAATACGGTAAAAACCATTGAATTGTACAATTTAAATTGGTGAATTGCATGGTATGTGAATTATAGCTTAATAAAGCTGTTTTTAAAAAGAAATAGGTGTTGGCCAGGCACGGTGGCTGACACCTGTAATCCCAGCATTTTGGGAGGCCGAGGTGGGTGGATCACCAGGTGAGGAGTTCAATACCAGCTTGGCCAAGACGGTGAAACATTGTCTCAACTAAAAATATAAAAATTAGCTGGGCATGGTTGCTGGCGCCTGTAATCCCAGCTTCTTGAGAGGCTGAGGGAGAGAACTGCTTGAACCTGGGAGGCAGAGGTTGCAGTGAGTCGAGATCATGCCACTGAAAAAAAATAGGTGTCAACCAGAAGGCTAGAAGAAAGAGTTTTAGGAAATAGGAACAGAAATGGGCAAAAGCATAGAGAGATGACTGAGATTTAAAAAGATGGCATTGGAGAACTTTGTAACCTGTAAGACATTACGCAAATGTAGGTTATTAGTGTTGTCGAATTTAACATACACCCTCTCTCAGCTAAGATAGTAGTCATTCAAGGGTCCTTAAATTTTAGTTGGCCCGACTTCAGAAATCTCTTAAGAAGCCTTCACAGAATTGAAAAAATTAACATACACATTTGAGTTCTATAGAGATTTTCTGATTTTTCTCTCCCTTCCCCATAACAGGACACCTGCTAATGTGAGTCTTTGAAAATAGGCTGAAATAAAGTCAAGAGTTCTGTTGTCTTGCCCCGCCAGCTACCAGTATCTGATAAGAGCAGGCCCCAGAATCCATGTTTATTCACCATGTTCTAACCTGTTGGGCTTCATCCTGTTCACCTGGAGCCATATCTGACCCTTTACTTATTTTCCTGTCACCAGACTAAATCTTTGCTATCCCACTTTTCTGCAATGACGTCCTTCATTTTCTCTAATTAGTTCCTAGGTTACTGTCTCTGCGAATAATCTACTGCTACCTCTTCCCTCCTCCTGTGACTCATGCTCTTTCCATCAGGTCATAATGGATGCATTATAGTTGGTGATATAGAGTTGGGATTAGGGTGAGACAAGGGATGTGCCTAGGGTGCAAAAAGTGAGGAAGCACCGACTCTTGGGTTGAGCAAGTACAAGTGCAGGGCGGGCCTTAAAAAGGAGCAGCTCCTTCGTACCCTGGGGACCCACTTTGCCTCACCATAGTCTCAGAGCCGGTGATTGTCAAGAGGAGAAGCAGAGGATGGGACTGCTGAAGCCATCATTATCAGAGAAGTAGTTACATTTAATCTAGTGGCTTGTATTTGAACTGGTGGCCAAGGATGGCAGGTTTGACTTTCCTCAAGATGATAGGCTGAGGTGCCAAATGACGTTGGAAGCCAAATGAGGTTAGGTGGACTGGGTTTTTGCTCAGGGTTCATGGTATGTTAAAAGTTACTTTGGTGTCTTGAAGTAAACTCTCCCCAGGTCATTAGGAGAGAAGATTAGTTCAGTTTTCCTTCAGAATGAAATTATAGCTGTTCCTGGTGGCAAGGAGGCCTAAGGCTTCAAGTGATAAACTCTAGTGTTTCAGAAATATTTTTAGTCAGAGACTCTGAAAAACAAACAAAAGCAACAGGCTCCCCAGGAGAACACTGCATTTGCACAAAATAGAATGTTTAGGAAACTCAAAAGGGTCCAGAGATCTCAAGAAACCCATTCATGAAGAACTCCAAAGATCCCTGATTAAGAAACCCTGGTGTAACTGGAAAGACCATGAAATGAAGAGAGGGAGTCAGTTAAGCAAGTTTTCTCTTCAGGGTGGTGGAAGAGACTGGTTTCATTCCTGGATGCCTCCCGTGAGAGAGTTTGCAAGATCTTCAGTTGGTTAGGTCATCAGAACTAGAGAAATAAGATTTATTATATGTGTATCTATATCTACATCTATGTTGATGTATATATCTACATATTTTATATATGTATAAATCTAATATATATCTTTTTTTTTTTGAGACAGGGTCTTGCTGTGTCACCCAGGCAGGGGTGCAGTAGCGTGATGTCAGCTCACTGCAACCTCTACCTCCTGAACTCAAGTGATCCTCCCACCTCAGCGTTGCAAGTGGTTGGGACTATAGTTGAGTGCCTCCACACCTGGCTGATTTTTGTATTTTTTGTAGAGATGGGGTTTTGCCATGTTGCCTAGGCTGATCTCGAACCCCTAGACTCAAGCAATCTGTCTACCTCAGCCTCCCAGAGTGCTGATATTACAGATGTGAACCACTATACCCAGCCTATATCTTTTCTTTTCTTTTTTTTTTTTTTTTTTTTTTTTTACTAACAGGGTCTCACTCTGTCACTCAGACTGAAGTACAGTAGTGTGATCATAGCTCACTGTAACCTCAAACTCCTGGCCTCAAGCAGTCCTCCTGCCTCAGACTCCTGAGTAGCTAGGACTACAGGCATGCACCACCATGCTCGGTAATCTTTTTTTATTTTTCATACAGACAGGATCTCATTATGTTGCACAGGCTGGTTTTGAACTCCTGGCCTCAGGTGATCCTCCCAAAGCTCTGGGATGAAAGGTGAACCACCATGCCTGGCCTTTGTACTCGTGTGTGTGTGTGTGTGTGTAGATACACATATCCTCCCAAAGTGCTATATATATACACACACATGCATATATATATATATTTCATATACATGTATGTGTGTATCTGTGTATCTATATCTGTAAATATACAGAGATATATTTTGTATCTTAAGACAGAAAAGAGGTTAAAGGGATAAAAATTTTTTAAAGGGATATAGCATTTTAAATTTTAAGCTATTATAGCCAAGAGAAATAATCATCTTGATTAACTTCTGAATAAAAGCTCTAGGTCATCATTCAGCAGCATTTTTCCTAGCCCCAGAGTAGAAGTGTATGAAGTAAAATACAAGAAAGTATAAATTCAATATGACATTAAATTATAATAAGAATACAATAGAATAAAAGAACCCCTTGTTTTTAAATGAATGATAAGTAACTTAATCATCTCTGGTCAAAAGTTAAAACACCTCCTGTAGAGATTATTGCCATTTTTCTTTCCAGATTTCATATTTAATTCAACTTTCAGAATGTGTAACAAATTACCTGATTTAATGATATTATCATCATTAACAACAACAAAAAGCCTTATTTCACCATTCGGTTTCTTAAGGCACACACTTCTACTACTTTGGGCCCCATCATTCCAGTGGATGTTAAAAAAACCCAACTCTGTGACCTCTTAGATCAGCCCTGGCCTGCAGAGGAGAGCCGCCACCAGATTTCTTAGGGTCCGTGGTACCTCTCTTCCAGCTCATTCCTGATGGCTTTAGCAGTGTGTCCTCTAGACCTTCTAAAGGAACATGATTCTCTGGCTGGTCGTCTTGGCTTACATATCAGTTTTAGCATGCCCACCTTTCTCCGTGGTTTGTCAGGGCAAGGCAGGTATTTCTACTTCTCTGAGATTTGGCCATTAGTTTTTCCAGGCTTCTTAAATCCTTGTAGCAAGTTTGCCCCCTCTCCTGGAGTTCCTGGTAGACTATTAAATCTTTTGTCCTGAGAAACTGCCTCCACATCAGTGAATTCTTGCTTATCCAGTCTTCCATTCTGACATCCTCGATTAAACACCCTCAAATGCTAATCCCAGGAACGCTCCCCTTACTCCTTCTAAGGCTTGCCATTTTTGTAGGTACGTAGTCTCTTTTCTCCTTTATCAGGCCCAGGACAGCCCCAGTTGTCAGCCTGTAGCCAGAAGACGAGGTGGGGGTAAGGGCAGCTTCAGAGCAGGGCACCTATTTCCAGCACAGCCAGCGTTAGCCAAAGTGTTAGCTCTTACTTTTTTTTGAGATGCTGTCTCACTCTTGTTGCCCAGGCTGGAGTGCAATGACTTGATCTCGGCTCACTGCAACCTCCGCCTCCCAGGTTCAAGTGATTCTCCTGCCTCCGCCTCCCAAGTAGCTGGGACTACAGGTGCGCACCACCACACCCAGCTAATTTTTGTATTTTTAGTAGAGACAGGGTTTCACCACATTAGCCAGGATGGTCTCTATCTCTTGACCTCATGATCCATCCACTTCGGCCTCCCAAAGTGCTGGGATTACAGGCGTGAGCCACTGCACCTGGTCAGTGTTAGCTCTCATTTAGAAAGATAAGGGGCCAGGCACGGTGGTGGCTCACTCCTGTACTCTCAGCACTTTGGGAGGTCGAGGTGGGTGAATCACCTGAGGTCGGGAGTTCAAGACCAACCTGGCCAACATGGTGAAACCCCATCTCTAGTAAAAATATAAAAATTAGCTGGGCATGGTGACACACGTCTGAAATCTCAGCTACTCAGGAGGCTGAGGCAGGAGTATTGCTTGAACCTGGGAGGCAGAGGTTGCAGTGAGCCGAGATTGTGCCACTGCACTCTAGCCTGGGCAACAGAGCGAGACTCCAATTAAAACAAAAAAAAAAAAGGAAAGAAAGACAAGGTACCTCTGTAAGCCCAGAGGGACCAGGGGCACAGTGGTTACAGAGGCCAGACTCTTCAAAAGCTTTTCACTCACATCTTAGGATCTCAGGTTTTTATCACTAAGACCTGATCTTCACTACTGCTTTGGCTGAGCAATGCAAAAACTATAGAGCTCTAAGACTCTAAATATTGAGTCTTCAACCTGCTGCTTAAATGTGCCTGACCTTCTACTGGAAGAGATAAGGGCCTCTTTCTAAGTTACCACACAGGTTCTGAATCTCACACTTAACCATTAACTGATGCACTGTTTTGTTTTTCTGTTTGAGATGGCGTCTTGCGGCCAGGCGTGGTGGCTCACACCTGTAATCTCAGCACTTTGGGAGGCCGAGGCAGGCGGATCACCTGAGGTCAGGAGTTCAATACCAGCCTGGCCAACATGGTGAAACCCTATCTTTAAAAAAAAAAAAAAAAAAGAGATGGAGTCTCACTGTGATGCCCAGGCTGGAGTGCAATGGCATGATCTTGGCTCACTGCAATCTCCGCCTCCTGGGTTCAAGCTATTCTCCTTCCTCAGCCTCCCAAGTAGCTGGGATTACAGGTGCATGCCATGACGCCTGGCTAATTTTTTTTTGGCACTTTTAGTAGAGACAGGGTTTCACCATATTGGCCAGGCTGGTCTTGAACTCCTGATCTCAAGGGATCTGCCTGCTTCGACCCCCCAAAGTGCCGAGATTACAGGCGTGAGCCACTATGCTGGCCAATTGTTAAGTGTCCTCAGTCTCTCATTATCCTTATGTAGTTGTATCACTACAACTTAGCAGCAATCAGCCAACTCCACTGTCCTTGAAAGCCTTGTTTCTCCATATTTTTGAAAGGCCTGAAAAATTGTACCTGCTACAGCATACCCTTCCATCAGCACTCCCCTCGAGGGGTGCATTTTCCCGCATTACCACTAGTGAAATCTTTAGCAACTGAGCCTCCGCCTTTTGCCATGCCCCACTTCACTACGAGGACAGCATCCTTTTCATTTGCTGGGCAGAAGGTGAGCTAGTCCTAAGTGAGCCAAGTTCCTATCTTATTGCCTATTTTCTTAGATCACTCCTGGAAACATTTGTGTTAGTCTGGACCTTTTAAGAAGCAGACACCAAGATGACATTAAGTATACAAAGATTTTATTAGGGGAAGTGACCATGAGAAAAATTAGAGAAGGAACTGGAAAAGTCATCAGACTATAATACAAGCCTAAACCTGAATGAAGGAGAGAGAAGAAAGGTTGGGTAGAGGCACCCTAGACTACTGTGCAGAATAAGAAAGTTTCAGCAAAGCTGCTGTCCTCGCGTCAAAGTTCTTGACATCCAAAGAGCCCCATATCTCCCAGGAATGAGGCTGCTTTAGCATTCCACCTACATGCAGTCACTGGCTGATAGTAGCCTAGGGGAAGCATGGCCAGAAAGTAAAATGAAGCAGTTGATCTCAAAGTGCACTAGTTGGGATCTTGGTCAATTACATTGTTCCTTGTATGTGAAGGTCTTTGAGGCACGTCTCTTGGCCACCAGATACTGAGAGTGAAGTGGATTGTCTATTTTTCTTTTCAATTATGTCAGGTTTTTAATTCATGTATTTTGGGGCTTGTTAGATACATATATATTTATAATTGTTATTTTTATATATTGATCCTTTTTCATTATGAAATGTCTCTATTTGTCTCTAGCAATGAAATGCCCTTGTCTCTAATACGTCCTAAAGCCTGTTTTGTCTGACATTAAAGTAGCCACTCCAGTTCTTTTATGATTACTGTGTGCATAGTATATTATTTTCTGTCTTTTAATTTTAACCTATTTATGCCTATGAATCTAAAATATGTCTTTTGATGGACAGTATATAATTGAATCTTGCTTTTTTTTTTTTTTTTGAGACAGAGTTTCACTCTTGTTGCCCAGCTTGGAGTGCAATGGCATTATCTTGGCTCACTGTAACACCTCTGCCTCCCAGGTTCAAGCGATTCTCCTGCCCCAGCCTCCCAAGTAGCTGAAATATAGGCATGCACTACCACACTCGGCTAATTTTGTATTTTTAGTAGAGACAGGGTTTCACCATGTTGGCCAGGCTGGGCTTGAACTCATGACCTCAGGTGATCCACCTGCCTTGGCCTCCCAAAATGCTAGGATTAAAGGCGTGAGCCACCGTGCCCAGCCATCTTGCTTTTTTATATAGTTTCACAATCTGTGATAGATCTGTTAGCAGTATATTGATCTGCTAGCAACATATTCTCTCAGTTTTTGCTTATCTGGTAATGTCTTTATTTTAACGTTCTTTTTTTAAAAAATATGGTTTTGTTGTATATATAATTTTTAGTTGAAAGACTGTTTTGTTTTGTTTTGTTTTGTTTCCAACACTTTGACTATGTCTTTCTGGCCTCCATTGCTTCTAATGAGAAGTTGGCTATTAACTATCATTTCCCTAAATGTGATGAGTCATTTTTCTCTTGCTTTTTTTTTTTTTTTTTTTTTTTTTAAAGATGGGGTTTCACCATGTTGGTCAGGCTCGTCTTGAACTCCCGACCTCAGGTGATCTGCCCGCCTTGGCCTCCAAAGTGCTTGGATTACAGGCGTGAGCCACCACACTCGGCCTCTCTTGCTGCTTTTAAGAGATTTTTCTCTTTGGCTGTGTGTGGTGGCTCACACTTAAAATCCCAGCACTTTGGGAGACCTAGATGGGTGGATCACCTGAGGCCAGAAGTTCAAGACCAGCCTGGCCAACATAGCAAAACCCTGTTTCTACTAAAAATACAAAAATTAGCCCAGCATGGTAGTATGCACTTGTAGTCCCAGCTACTTGGGAGGCTGAGGCAGGAAAATCGCTTGAACCTGCGAGGTGAATGTTGCAGTGAGTCAAGACTACACCACTGCATTCCAGGCTGGGCAACAGAGCAAGACTCCATCTCAAAAAAAAATTATTTGAACATATTTATAATAGCTGCTTTGAAGTGTTTGCCTATAAAAACTAAAATCTGAGCCCACTCAGAGTCAGTTTTATGAAGTGCTTTTTTCCCCTGTATATGGATCATACTTTTCTGGTTTTTGCATGTCTAGTAATTTCTGGTAAAAAACTGAACATTTGGCCGGGTGCGGTGGCTCACGCCTGTAATCCAAGCACTTTGGAGGCCAAGGCGGGCGGATCACCTGAGGTCAGGAGTTCAAGACCAGCCTGACCAACATGGTGAAACCCCGGCTTTATTAAAAAATAAATAAATAAATAATAAAAAAAGAAAGTGTTAAAAAAAAATTAAAAAACTGAACATTTTAGGTGATATAGCAACTCAGTTCTGTTTTCTATTTTTTATGGTTGTTGGGTTTTTTCCCCCCAGTAACTTGTCTGGATTTAAAGGGCAGAATTTGTCTCTCTGGTGTGCAGTCACCGGTGTCTCTACAGTGGTATGCTCCACCACTTGCTTTGAACAAGAACTTCATTCTCAATCTGGCAGAGCTATGCGTTTTTCCAATTTGTGCCCAACTAAGTGCACCATTTACTGCTAGCAAGACTATGGGGTTTTGCCCCTCATACTGAATGGAGTCTAACTCCTTTCACAGAAATGAACTCCAAAATGGAAAAGTTTCCAGTGAAATAAAATACAACAAAATAAAATTCCAGGCCCTAATAGTTTTGCCAGTGAATTCAACCAAACATTCAAAGGAGAGTTAATGCCGAGATTACACAGACTCTACCAGAGAGAAGATGAAACATTTCACAACTCAAGTTATGAGACCAGTGTAACTTTAATACCAAAATCTGACAACATATTACAAGAATAGAACATTAAAGGCCAATCTCTCCTATGAGCATAAACTGTCAACATTATTTTTATTTTAGTTTAGTTTTCAGAGATGAGGTGCTCATTCTGTTGCCCAGGCTGATCTTGAACTCCTGGACTCAAGCGTTCCTCCCACTTCAGCCTCCCAAAGTGCAGGATTACCAGTGTGAGCCACTGCACCCAGTCAAAATGCAAAAATTCTGAACACAATTTTAACAAACCAAATCTAGCAATGCATAGAAAGGATAAATCATCACAATCAAATTTTGTTTACTCAAAAAAATGTAAGGTTAGTTTCATATTTGAAAAATCCATTCTTTAATTAATTTAGATTTGGCTCAAAAATGATGTGAGCAGATACGGATAAATCCTGTAATAAGAAGGGGAGAACCCTTCTTTATCCTTCAGTAGGAAAAGAACTCTTTCCTGAACTCCCTAAAGCAGTGTTTCCCAAAATGTGCTCCTTGGAACAGTGATCCTGGGAGGAAAAAGGATACTAGGATACTAGAAACAAATGAGTTTGGAAAAACCTACGTACTACACTCCATTTCCACTTTAACTTCTCAGTCACAATATGTATTAGTGCATTAGCCTAAGAAATATTAGCAATACAAACACATTTATCTTTGTTTAGACCATGTTTTACCAAGTTTACCAAACCACTTTTTTCTAGCATGTCCAGTGCCAAGCAGCAAAATTAACGTTCTGTGAATCTCACCCTTAGAAATGCTTCTCTATTGTGTAAAAGCACATCCACACACACACACACACAAAAAAAAATAGAAGTGCTTCTCTATAGTGACCTAGTGTTCGTGTAGCAAATTATCTCTTACAAGGAAACAAACGTATTCTGCTATCTTGGGAGAGGTCATCAGAGACCTATTTACATTGAGAAGCATATTTATTGATGTTAGCTTTCTATTGATGAACATCTCATGTTTAATATTAATAATTTTTTTCAGTTTATTGCATGAAGGAGTTATACTAGTTCAAGTTAAAAGCAGACCCCTGGTAATTCATCATAATTGCTTTTTTACCATAAAAAGTTATAGATGTTTGGTATAAAAACTAAATAATGCAGAAATTGTTTTAAGACAGGGTCTCGCCCTATCATCCAGGTTGGAGTACAGCAGCATAATGATACCTCACTGCAACCTTAAACTCCTGGGCTCAGGCAATTCTCCTGCCTCATTCTCCCAAGTAGTTGGGATTACAGGTACACATTGTGTGCCCAGCTAGTTTTGTTTGTTTGTTTGTTTAATTTTTGTGGGGATGGGGTCTCACTATGTTGAACAGCCTGGTCTCAAACTCTTGGCTTCAAGCTATTCTCCCACCTGGGCCTCCCGAAGTGCTGGGATTACAGACATGAGCCACTGCCAGGCCAGAACATTTTGTATTGAATGAGAAAGTTCCCTTTAATCCTCACCCTTAGAGATCATCATTATGAGTAGTTTAGTGTTATTATTTAGCTTTTAACATTTCATATTTGCAAAATTGTTTTAGAAAAACTGCTGACTAGAAGAGTTGAGTCAGTTTTCACTAACAAAAAGTGTAAATATTAATAATGTAAAAACATTTAAGCTTGCAAATAAATGTGAAAATAAATGTTAGCATGTAAAAAGTTTTGGAAAAAGAGAATATCAAAAGCTAAACACAAAAGAGAAGATTAAAGAAAAAATAAACTTACAGAAAAGAAAGCTGAAGACTGAAATCTGGTAACTTCAAACAAAAATTAGAACGTGCTAAAGATGTGAAACAAGGCCAGGCGCGGTGGCTCACGCCTGTAATCCCAGCACTTTGGGAGGCCGAGGCTGGTGGATCACGAGGTCAAGAGATCAAGACTATCCTGGCCAACATGGTGAAACCCCGTCTCTACTAAAAATACAAAAATTAGCCAGGCATTTGGCACCGGCCCATAGTCCCAGCTACTTGGGAGGCTGAGGAGGAAGAATCGCTGGAACCCGGGAGGCGGAGGTTGCAGTGAGCCGAGACTGCGCCACTGTGCTCCAGCCTGGCAACAAAGCAAGATGCCGTCTCAAAAAAAAAAAAAAAAGATGTGAAACAAGGGCATAATTCATTTGTTTATTTTGGCATGCACAAAACATCCTTTGAATGCTCTAACACTTTATAAAAAAAAGTTTCCTCTATTGCTATTATAAATCAAAATATACTTAAACAGGAAAATATTCATAGGCATAAAACTACCATGTATGCCAAAAGGAGAAAATGAATAAAACGCATCAGCAGTTGATAGTTATGATTGAGGGGAAGGTGTGTCTGGTCTGTACCAATCCAAGATTTGAAATGAAATGATCAATACTAGAGTGTCTCCAGACAACTGTCATCCTGTTGACACCTGCAGCACTGCAGCACCACTAATGGTCACCAGTGAAAACAACTAGGTTTTTTTTTTTTTTTTTGAGATGGAGTCTTGCTCTGTCTCCAGGCTGGAGTGCAGTGGCGCAAACTCGGCTCACTGCAACCTCCGCCTGCTGGGTTCAAGCGATTCTTCCACCTCAGCCTCCCGAGTTGCTGGGACCACAGGTGCGTGCCACCACGCCCGGCTAAATTTTTTTGTATTTTTAGTAGAGATGGGGTTTCACCAAGTTGGCCAGGATGGTCTCCATCTCTTGACCTCGTGATCCGCCCACCTTGGCCTCCCAAAGTGCTGGGATTACAGGCGTCAGCCACCACGCCCGGCCCCACTTCTCCCTTTCTTTAAGTGGTACTTCAGGGGACAAAGTAGAGTTTGTAATGACAAGACAAAGAGATTCGTAAATAAGGTCATATGAGTTATAAGACCCGATCAGTCTTAAGGGTCATTTAGTTCATGGTAGAACATCTGACAATGGCATCCAGGGCTATTTTGTGGAAGGGTCTGATGTTCTTCTAGGTGACAATTTCAAAAGGTCTCGGTGCTGACCCAACAACTGCATTTTCTTTGAATATCTCTGACTGAAACAGCAGAATGCTGTCATTCTATTCTGGATCCTTCCAACTCTCAGATCAGTTTCATTTCCTCCTGTGGCTCTCCTCTAGCTATAGTGTATCTTTTCTCAGGTAAGGACACAGAACTATATATACAGTGTTCCAGGTATAGCTCTTATATCCTTTTGTTTTAAAATGCCATTCATAATCCCACATTTTTGTTGGTCTTTGTGGCTGAAGAAGCAATCTGGACTAACACATTCAAAGAATATGCTGATCCTTTTTTTTTTTCTGGATGTAAGTAATAGCCAATCTTTTTTTTGAGTCTACAGGAAAGAGAACTTGACCAGCAAATCAGGAGATCTGGCTCAGGGTCTAGTTCTGCCAATAACTGTGTGATCTTATAAGTTATTTAAATTGTATTGCCTTCAATATATTTATCTACACAATAAAGGATTTTATTTTTCTTGTTTTTTTGTTTTGTTTTTTGTTTTGAGACGAAGTTTTGCTCTTGTTGCCCAAGCTGGGGTACAATGGTGTGATCTCAGCTCCCTGAAACCTCCACCTCCCATGTTCAAGCAACTCTCCTGCCTCAGCCTCCGGAGTAGCTGGGATTACAGGCATGCACCACCACACCCAGCTAATTTTTTGTATTTTTAGTAGAAACGGGGTTTCACCATGTTAGCCAGTCTGGTCTCAACTCCTGGCCTCAGGTGATCCACCCACCTCAGCCTCCCAAAGTGCTGGAATTACAGGCATGAGCCACCATGCCCGGCCAGGATTTGGCTTTTCAATGTTCTAAGATCACTCCCAGCTCTGAATTTTTATGATTATAACATCATAGCTTATCTGCCACTTTTCTTGACATTCTTGTATCTAGTAGGTACTTTTAGTAGTATATCCTTAGATTGGTATTTCATTTATTGGAACTGATTAGTGTCAAATACAAACAAACATTTCACTATAAACATCTTTTTTTTTTCTTTCTTTGAGACAGAGTCTCACGCAGTCGCCCAGGCTGGAGTGCAGTGGCACGTTCTCAGCTCACAGCAACTTCCGCCTCCCAGGTTCAAGCAATTCTCCTGCCTCAGCCTCCCAAACAGCTGGGATTACAGGCGCCCACCACCAAGCCTGCCTAATTTTTGTATTTTTAGTAGAGATGGGTTTTTACCATGTTGGCCAGGCTGGTCTCGAACTCCTGACCTCAGGTGATCCGACTGCCTCGGCCTCCCAAAGTGCTGGAATTACAGGTGTGAGCCACCATGGCCAGCCCTATACCTCAAGTCTTACTCCTACCCTTTATTTCCTAGCTTTAATGAGCTCTCCATCCATTAATTCATTTATACACTGTTTTTTTTTTTTTTAGGAGATGGGGTCTCGCTCTATTGCCCAGACTAGAATACAGTGGTGTGATCTTGGCTCACTGCAACCTCTGCCTCCTGGGCTCAAGTGATCCTTTCACCTCAGCTTCTGAAGTAGCTGAGACTACAGGCATGTACCACCATGCTTGGCTAATTTTTTATTTTTTGTAGAGATGAGGTTTTGCCATGTTGCCCAGGCTGATCTCAAACTCCTGGACTCAAGTGATCCACTTGCCTTGGCCTCCCAAAGTGCTGGGATTACAGGCATGAGTCACCATGTCTAGCCTCCAACTATTTTTTAAAAAAATTTTTTGTAGAGACAGAGTCTTGCTATGCTCGATTTATACATGCTTACATTAAATATTAATTTCCTATTATGTGCCAATAAGACAAATATCATCCCTACTCTTACTGAGCTTACAATCTGGAAAGAAGGACAGCCACTGATGCAAGCAATGACATCAAAATACAGTGCTTGGGAAAATACTAGGGAATGCAAGAGAATACAAACAATGTCAGAAAAATTTCACTGTTTTAAAATAAACTTTCAGCTTGGTTATTCAAAATTTGGAAATTTTAAATTACTATAGTTATATCCACAGGTCTCCTTTATTCAAAATAAAGTAATAACATTTAGAAATTCTCCTTTCCCTAAAAAAGTAGGTATATTCAAATGCCTCTATATATAAATAACACCTTACAGTCAAGAAAAAGATTTGCTTAATGGCTTAATACTAATTTCCTAGTAGTTGGGGAAACTGCTTTCCTTCTTTTTGCATAATATTTGAAAAACAACTTGGCATTTTCTCCAAGTGTTTTTGCAAAAGTGGCCTGGCATAGGTGAAATGAGTCAAACTTAATAGAATTTATCCATTGTTCACAGAAATATTTTGGCTGTATTCTACATGGAATCAGTGTAATGCACTACAAAGGAACATAATTGGCCAGCACATCTTTTGTTTATTTAAGAAAGTAAGGCTTCCTTGTTGTTAATGTTGAGTATTTTTTATCTTAAATCTTATGATATTGACTTTCATTATTACCTCATTATATAATATACAGTTGCAGACAAATTAGAAAATCTGATTTAAAATATAATAAAGAGATAAATCACCTTAAGGTTCCAGTCAGAGATAACTACACTTAACGCATCAGTGTATATGTTTTTTCCTTTCCTTTCTTTCTTGTTTTCCTTTTTTCTTTCTTGACAGGGTCTTTCTATGTTGACCAGGCTGGTCTTGAACTCCTGGCCTCAAATGATTCTCCCATCTCAGCCTCCCAAAGTTCTAGGATTACAGGTGTGAGCCACTGTGCCCAGTCCTCTTTTTTTTTTTTTAATTATTCTTTAAGTTCTGGGGTACATTTGCAGAACGTACGGGTTTGTTACTTAGGTATACACATGCCATGGTGCTGTTCACAATAGGAAAGACTTGGAACCAACCCAGTCCTCTTTTTTAAAAAAAATTTAATGAACTTCAATTACACAGATTTTGAACTAAGCGTAACTCTTATTTTGTAACTCATTGTCATCATTGACCCTCTTATTATTTATTTAATAAACATCTGCTATCCTACATAAGATCCAGAATATTGGCAATAAATTACAAGTTACTGTCAATATTCTAAATGTCTTTCTATGTATAATGTATACACTGTTTTTAACAGAGCCTTTTTTCAAGAGCTGAGAATTAGACTCTCATATATATGATCAATTGATTTTTTTCTTTTTTATTGTGGTAAAAAAATATACATGTATATATGGCCAGGCATAGTGGCTTACGCCTGTAATCCCAGCACTTTGAGAGGCCGAGGCAGGCAGATCAGCTGAGGTCAAGAGTTTGAGATGAGCCTGGCCAACATGGTGAAACCCCATCTCTACCAAATGTACAAAAATTAGCCAAGTATGGTGCCACACGCCTGTAATCCCAGTTACATGGGGAGGCTGAGGCAGGAGAATCACTTGAACCCAGGAGGCAGAGGTTGCAGTAAGCCAAGATCACACCGTTGCACTCCAGCATGGGTGACAAGAGTGAAACTCCATCTCACACACACACACAAAAAGATGTATATAGAACATTAAATTTACCAGTGTAACTATTTTTAACTTTACAGTCCAGTATTGTTTCATTTTTTTTTTCACGTTGTTGTAAAACAGAAAAACAGCTCTCCAAAACTTTTTCATCTTGCAGTTCTGAAACTCTATACCCATTAAACAACAACTCACCTTTCCCTCCTTTTCCCAGCCCCTGGTAGCCACCATTCTACTTTCTGTCTCTATAAATTAAATTACTTTAGATATTTCATGTAAGTGGAATCATACAGTATTTATGTTTTTGTTACTGGCTTATTTTAGTATAATGTCCTCAATGTTCATCCATGTTGTAGCATGTGAATAATATTTCTGTGTGTGTGTGTGTGTGTGTGTGTGTACAACACATTTTGTTTATCTACTCATCTGTCAATGAACATTTGGGTTGCTTCCACCTCCTGGAATAGTGTATAATGTTGCTATGAATATGGGTGTGTAAATATCTCTTCAAGACTCCTCTTTCAATCTTTTTGAATATATACCCAATAGTGCAATTACTGGATCATTCTATTTTTAATTTTTTGAGGAACTTCCATCTGTTTCCCATAGCAGATGCACTATTTTACAATCCCACTAACAGTGAATGAGGGCTATAATTTCTCTACATCCTCACTGACACTTGTTATTTTCTGCTTTTTGATAGCCATGCTAATGGATGCAAGGTGATATTTTATTGTGGTTTTTATTTGCATTTCTTTATTGATTAGTAATGTTGAGCATCTTTTCATATACTTATTGGCCATTTGTATAGCATCTTTGGAGAAATGTCTATTCAAGTCCTCTGCAATTTTTTTTCCTGTTTCCCTATCACTGATTTTATTTGTTATTTTTTATTTCCAACATTTATTTTAGGTTCAGGGGTACATGTGCAGGTAAACTGCATGTTGTGGGCATTTGGTGTACAGATTATTTCCTTACCCAGGTAATAAGCATAGTACTCAACAGGTCGTTTTTCAGACCCTCACCCTCTTCCCACCCTTCACCCTCAAGTAGGCCCTAGTATTTATTGTTCCCTTGTCTGTATCCGTGTGTACTCAATGTTTAGCTCTCACTTATAAGTGAGAACATGTGGTATTTGGTTTTCTATGTTAGTTTGATTAGGATAATTGCCTCCAGCTCCATCCATGTTCTAGCAAAAGAAATGATCTTATTCTTTTTTATTATTATTGTACTTTAAGTTCTGGGATACATGTGCAGAATGTGCAGGTTTGTTACATAGGTATAAACGTGCCATGGTGGTTTGCTGCACCCATCAACTCGTCATGTACATTAGATATTTCTCCTAATGCTATCCCTCCCCTAGCCCCCTGCCAACAGGCCCCAATGTCTGATGTTCCCCTCACGGTGTCCATGTGTTCTCAGTTCAACTCCCACTTATGAGTGAGAACATGTGGTGTTTGGTTTTCTGTTCCTGTGTTAGTTTGCTGGAAATGATGGTTTCCAGCTTCATTCATGTCCTTACAAAGGACATGAACTCATTCCTTTTTATGGCTGCATAGCATCCCATGGTGTATATGTGCCACATTTTCTTTATCCAGTCTATCATTGATGAGCATTCGCGTTGGTTCCAAGTCTTTGCTATTGTGAATAGTGCTGCAATAAACATATGTGTGCATGTATCTTTATAGTAGAATGATTTATAATCCTTTGGGTATATATCCAGTAATGGGATTGCTGGGTCAAATGGTATTTCTGGTTCTATATCCCTTGAGGAATCATCACACTGTCTTCCACAATGGTTGAACTAATTTACACTCCCACCAACAGTGTAAAAGCATTCCTATTTCTCCACATATTCTTCAGCATTTGTTGTTTCCTGACTTTTCTATTTGTTTCTATTTCTCCACATATTCTCCAGCATTTGTTTCCTGACTTTCTAATGATCGCCATTCTAACTGATCACCATTCTAACTGATGGTATCTCAATGTGGTTTTGATTTGCATTTCTCTAATGACCAGTGTTGATGAGCTTTTTTTCATATGTTTGTTGGCCACATAAATGTCTTCTTTTGAGAAGTGTCTGTTCATATCCTTCTCCCACTTTTTGATGGGTTTCTTTGTTTTTTTCTTGTAAATTTGTTTAAGTTCCTTGTAGATTCTGGGGATTAGCCGTTTGTCAGATGGATAAATTGCAAAATTTTTCTCCCATTCTGTAGGTTGCCTGTTCACTCTATTGTACTGAACCGAGCATAGAAAGTTAACACCAAGACAAAAGTAGGCCAAATTGCAGGGTCTTTATTGCCGGTGACCAGGGAGGACTCGCGTCTCTCCAACCCGTGGCCCCGGAGGGAGGGTGTCAATACCTTTTATACCTTTCTCCCAGGTAAGGGTATGTGGCGGGGGTTGGGGTGAGGAGCCTCAGACATTATGAGGGCTAGTGAATTCTGCAAATCACTTTCTGGGTGGAGATGAGGGTGAGGGGCGGGGGTGAGGGTGAAGGGATTCAAACATTTAGGGGATTCCGTAAATCATCTCCCGGGCAGAGAGGAGGGTGCGGGTCTCCGGACATTACAAGGACTAGAGGACACATTGTGGATATATTGTCACTTAAACTGTTACTTAAGTGGCTTACAGAAGTCAAGATAAGTCTTAGTTTGCAAATCATTTGGGTTGTAGTAGAAATAACAGATCTCAGTTATTTATTACAGGGTGCAGGGGCCATGATGGAATTAGCTTGGGATGTTTATTCTAGTCACTACCGGTAAGTAAAGGCTAGTAATTTTGGCAGTTACTGATAAGGAAGGTATGCAGCCTTTGCCTAGAAAGGCTAGCAGTTTTATTTACAGAAGCCAAGGCCAGCAGTTATTGTGAGGAGAATGGGGCAGCTGTTACAACTTATTTTAAAACACAATTTTGTCTTTTATAAAATGGTGTTGTTCAGGTTCTAACTTTAGGCCAGCTATAGCACAACTCTGATAAAAGTTTATTTTGCGGCCGGGTGTGGTGGCTCACGCTTGTAATCCAAGCACTTTGGAGGCCAAGGCGGGTGGATCACCTGAGGTGGGGAGTTCAAGACCAGCCTGACCAACATGGTGAAACCCCGTCTTTATTTAAAAAAAAAAAAGATAAAAATAAAAATAAAAAAGTTTATTTTGCTGTGCAGAAGCTCTTAGTTTAATTAAATCCCATTTGTCAATTTTGGCTTTTGTTGTCATTGCTTTTGGTGTTTTAATCATGAAGCCTTTGTCCATGCCTATGTCCTGAATATTATTGCCTAGGTTTTCTTCTAGGGTTTTTATGGTCTTACATTTAAGTCTTGAATCCATTTTGAGTTAATTTTTATATAAGGTGTAAGGAAGGGGTCCAGTTTCAGTTTTCTGCATATGGCTAGCCAGTTTTCCCAACACCATTTATTTAATAGGGAATCCTTTCCCCATTGCTTGTTTTTGTCAGATTTGTCAAAGATTAGATGGTTCTGTAGATGTATGGCATTATTTCTGAGGCCTCTTTTCTGTTCCATTTGTCTATACATCTGTTTTGGTACCAGTACCATGCTCTTTTGGTTACTGTAGCCTTGTAGCATAGTTTGAAGTCAGGTAGCATGATGCCTCCAGCTTTATTCTTTTTACTTATGATTGTCTTGACTATCCTGGCTCTTTTTTGATTTCATATGAAATTTAAAGTCGTTTTTCCTAATTCTGTGAAGAAAGTCAGTGGTAGCTTGATGAGGATAGCACTGAATCTATAAATTACTTTGGGCAGTATGGCCATTTTCACAATATTGATTCTTCCTATTGGTGAGCATGGAATATTTTTCCATTTGTTTGTGTCCCCTCTTATTTCCTTGAGCAGTGGTTTGTAGTTCTCCTGGAAGAGGTCCTTCACATCCCTTTTAAGTTGTATTCCTAGGTATTAATTCTCTTTGTGGCAATTGTGAATGGGAGTTCACTCATGATTTGGCTATCTGTGTTGGGAACCAGCCCCACCCTGTACATGGGTGCCCTTAGTCCCATTGGTGATGAGGGATTCAGAAAAGGAAACAAAGGCAGAGACACAAGAGGAGAATTTACAGCATGGGTCCAGGGCATGGGAATTCATTGGCTCCGAGGGCTCCAAGCCCTTTATTATGTGCATAATCTCATTGATCTTATGGGCGTGGAAGGGGAGAGTGAAGGGGTAGGTAAGAGAGTTGGGGGGGAGCACTTGAGATCCTTCTAAGACAGGATAAACTCTGAGTTTATCACTGATTGTTATCAGGGTGCGGCTGCATCAGAAGTATAGTGGATGAGGAGCCATGGGGTCTGACCACACCCAATGCATCAAGGGGCTTTTATCTCCTGAGCATTGAAGACATAAAGCAATTAAAATCACTCCATATTCTGAAAACCTAGGCAGAGCCTGAGCAAAAGTTGTCCTAACACATATTTTCCAATGAACCAAGATTATATAATGTATGGTGAACTTTCAATTCAATCAATATGCATTTATATCATTACTAATACTGAAAAGTATTCTCTTGTGCAAATTTACTATATTTGGCCAGTGCTTTTTAAAAATAATTTACATGTTCTGCCTTTTTAATTAGGTAAGAATGTGAAAACACCCTTAAATATGCTTCTTGGATCATCTGTGTGATTGTTTTCTTTTATTGAATCAAAGGGCATGCATGTTTGTTTGTTTCAGACAGTGTCTCTGTTGCTCAAGTTGAGTGCTGTGGCATGATCACAGCACACTGAAGCCTCAACTTCCTGGGCTCAAGCAATTCTCCTGCCTCAGCCTCCCAAGTAGCTGGGACTACAGGTATGCACCAACACAACAGGCTAACTTTTGATTATTTTAGAGATTATTTAGAGACAAGGTTCCTCTATGTTGCTCAAGCTGGTCTCTAACTTCTGGATTCAAGTGATCCTCCCACCTCAGTCTCCCAAAGTGCTGGATTACAGGTGTGAGCCACTGTGCCCCGCCAAAGGTATGCATGCTTTTAAAGCCTTTGCTACGTCTTGCTAAATTGCTTTTAAATGTTTAAATGTTTAACCCAATTTTAGCTCTCACCAGAAGTGTGTGTTTAAAGTCCTTTTCCTTGCCTTAAAGTATTATTGTTTTAGCCAGGCTTGGTGGCTCACGCCTGTAATCCCAACATTTTGGGAGGCTGAGGCAGGCGGATCACAAGGTCAGGAGTTCGAGACCAGCCTGGCCAACATGGTGAAACCCTGTCTCTACTAAACACACAAAATTAGCTGGGCGTGGTGGTAGGTGCCTGTAATCCCAGCTGCTTGGGAGGCTGAGGCAGGAGAATTGCTTGAATCTGGGAGGCAGAGGTTGCAATGAGCCAAGATTGTGCCATTGCACTCCAGCCTAGGAGACAGACTCCTCAAAAAAAAGAAAAAAAAGTGTTGTTTTAAAAATCTTATTTATTTAAAAATGTATTATTATTATATTTTTATTTATTTTTTTAACTTTTTTTCCATAACTACACTCAAGTCCCAATATTATTATATTTTTAGAGACAGGGTCTTGCTATGTTGCCCAGGCAGGACCCAAGTTCCTTGGCTTAAGCAATCCTCCCGAGGCAGCTTCCTGAGTAGCTAGGAGTAGAGGCATGCCTCACTGTGCCTGCCTTATTTCTTAAATCGTTGTCTTGATTATTTTTCAGTGTTCTACTTTAACCAAACTTAGTTACAGATCCCAAAATCTATATTTACACAGAAGAATATATCAGAAGATATCTATTCAAATTAAGAAGCGTTGACTAAGTTCCTTCAATTACTCAGGAGAGAACACAGAATTTCAAGCTTTCCATTGATACTCACTTCTTCTTCCATTATTTTTGAAATGTTTAACTTGTCTCTACAAGTTTCTTTTCTCTTCTATTCCACCAGGCCCTATAATACTTCTCTTCTTCTTCTTCTTTCTTCTTTTTTCTTCTTTCTTCTTCTTCCTTCTTCTTTCTTCTTTCCTCTTCTTCCTTCTTCCTCTTCCTCTTCTTCTCCTTCTTTCTCCTCCTTCTCCTCCTCCTCCTTTTCCTCCTTCTCCTTCTTTCTTCTTCTTCTCCTTCTTCTTCTTCTTTCTTCTTCTTTCTTGTTCTTCTTTCTTCTTCTTCTTCTGGTCTTACTCTGTCACCAGGCTGGAATGCAGTGGTGCAATCTTGGCTCACTGCAACCTCCACCTCCTGGGTTCAAGCAATTCTTGTGCCTCAGCCTCTTGACTAGCTGGGATTACAGGTATGCACCACCACACCTGGCTAATTTTTGTATTTTTAGTACAGACGTTTTCTAGAGGGTTTCACACGTTGTTCAGGCTGGTCTTAAGCTTCTGGCCTCAAGTGATCCACCCACTTTGGCCTCCTAAAGTGCTGGGATTACAGGTGTGAGCTACCACACCCGGTCTCTAATGACTCTTTTAAAAGTAAACTGATGGCCTTCAAAACCAGCAAATTAAGACCAAATTCCTTAGTTTGGTATTCAAGCCTTTCCAGTTTTATTTTGTGCTTCTTCCTTATACATACCAACACCCCAGTAATGAGGCTACTCTTACCATTTCCTAAATACACCGGTGCTTCCCCTCATCAAAAGGGACTTCTTCTCATTACACCCATTGAAATAAAAATTTATATGCCACCTTCTTTGTGATTCTCCTTAGCTGCATAGATTATTTTTTTTCTTCCTTGGAACACCTACAACATTTTGCATGCATCTCTGAATATTCTGCCTTGCAGAATTTTTTTTCCTTAACACTAGCCTATGACTGCCTTTAGGATAAGAGGTCATTTTTTTGGGTGAGAGGGATGGGGGAACAGGGTCTGGCTCTGTTGCCCAGGCTAAAGTGCAGTGGCATGATCTCAGCTCATTACATCTGACTCTGGGGCTCAAGTGATCCTCCTGCCTCAGCCTCCCAAGTAGCTGGGACCATAAGCATGTGCCATGATGCCCAACTACTTTTTGTATATTTCATAGAGACAGAGTTTTGTCATGTTGCCCAGGCTGGCCTTGAACTCCTGAGCTCAAGTGATCTGCCCACCTTGGCCTTCCAGTGTTGGAATTACAGGCATGAGACACTGTGCCCGGTGAGGTCACTTTCTTAATCTTTGCATCCATTCTAAAGCCTAATGGGACAACCAAGTTATAGTAGTCCCATACCATACATACTTGCTGAATTCATAGGCAAAATGTTACTTCTCCTATTATAATGCAAGTGCACTAAAAATTAGCATCTGTTTATAGAAAATCACTTTACAAACCTCCCATTATTTATTTTAATTAATTAATTAATTAAGTTTTTTAGAGAGGAGAGCTCCTATGCTGCCCAGGCTGGTCTCAAAACTCCCAGCCTCAAGGGATCCTCAAGCTTCAGCCTCCCAAAGTGTGAGGATTACTGGCATAAGCCACCACGCCAGACCTACAGACATCCTATTTTGAGCAATGTGGTTTAATTAGAATAAACAATCCCTTAGCTTCTCAGGGCTGAAAGTAATGAAATCATTAACAAAAAAAAAGAAAAAAAGAGTAAATAATCCTTAAGGCCTTCTTCACTTCTGGTGTTTTATAGCTCTAAACGCATCTAGGATAGTATAATATCTCATCTCATTTCAGCCCTTATGTGTTAATTCAGATTCCTCACAAATAGACCTTAAGATAAGGATTTGAGTGTAAACAGTTTATTTGGGAGGCGATTCCAGAAAATACCAGTAGGAGAATGTGGGGAACTGAAAAAGGGAAGGAAAGGCCACCAAGTTATGAAGCCAGTTGTCACTGTGTTAAATGGAACCCTGGGAGTCAGTGAAGATAAGTATTTCGGAGTTATCCCACCTGGGAAGGGTGCTGGGGTGTTTATAAACCAACTATGCCAGTCATTGTTTCAGGGCTGCTGCCAAGAGACCTTAATTCTCTGCATTTGCTGATGGCCTCCCTAAAGGAGCAGAGGCTTCTGTTGCCAGATCTTTGGCAGCTGGAAGTTGTTGGCATAAATACAATAGTCAGACCCAAAGGCAGGCAGGGGACTGACAAGGTCTACCATGTTTCAGGAAGAAATCTTAAATTATACATAGTTTTTAAAATCTGGGCCGGGCGTGGTGGCTCACGCCTGTAATTCAAGCACTTTGGAGGCCAAGGTGGGCGGATCACCTGAGGTCGGGAGTTCAAGACCAGCCTGACCGACATGGTGAAACCCCATCTTTATAAAAGAAGTAAAATTTTTAAATTTATTGTTTTTTTAAAAAAAGAAAAAAATAATAAAATAAAATAAAATCTGGGATGGCGCGGTGGCTCATGCCTATAATCTCAGCACTTTGGGAGGCCGAGATGGGTGGATCATGAGGTCAGGTGTTCAAGACCAGCCTGGCCAAGATGGTGAAACCCCATCTTTTTAAAAAAAAATTGGGGATATTTCAGCATGTTTGTAGGTTATATATGCAAGAGTAATAGCAGCGCCTATGATTGGAATGAAAAAGCACAGAAACGAAACCTGGTGTGGTCAGAGGTGCAAAGGTCATAGAAAAAGCAGATTATATGATGAATAGTATGGAAATCATTTAGAAATACAAAAAGTGTAACTGTTAAGTCCAATCTAATTTTTAGTTCTCTGTAATCCTTAGGCCACTTTAAAATATGCAACATGTAAGCCTTTAGGTAAATGAAGACTAGAACAAACATTTTTAAACTCTTACTTTTATATGTTTCTATATATGCAAGTAACAAACCCATATTCAAATACTTCTCTAACCTAAATTTATCATCTTCCAACATCATCCCACTCCTCCCATTTACGAGTTATTTTAGGTTTCAGAAATGTTAAAGAAAAATTGTAATGTAAAATTTAAAAATACATATAGACAGAGAATAGGTAATTTGTGCACAAGGTAAAAAAATTAAATAATACTAAAGAGTATACAGGAGTGACCACAGCAACCTCAGTTCGTATCCAAGTCACGGTACCAAAAAAAAAAAAAAAAAAAAAAGAGTATACAGGAAAAAAGTAAATCTTTCCCGTGTGTCTTCCAATGTTCCCCCTCAAAAGCAGTCACTCTTACTGGTTTCTCATGTTTTCTGAAGATAGCCTATGCATATAACACACACACACACACACACACACACACACACACACACACACAGCATATGCCACAGATTATTCTGTATTTAGAAACAATTACTGCCAGGCACGGTGGCTCACACCTGTAATCCCAGCACTTTGGTTGGAATGAGCAGTGCTGGGATTTGGGAGGCCGAGGCGGGCAGATCACTTGAGGTCAGGAATTCAAGACCAGCCTGGCCAACATGGCGAAACCCCATCTCTACTACAAATACAAAAATTAACTGGGCATGGTGGCAAGTGCCTGTAATCCCAGCTACTTGGGAGGTTGAGGCACGAGAATCTCTCGACCCCGGGAGGCAGAGGGTGTGCAGTGAGCCCAGATTGTGCCACTGCACTCCAGCCTGGGTGACAGAGCAAGACTCAGTCTAAAACAAAATTAAAAAAAAATACAAACAATTACTATATCTTGGAGGATATTTCATAGCAGTATACAGATATTTGCCTCATTAAAAAAAAAAAGGTGGGCATTGTGGCTCCTGCCCTAATCTCAGCACTTTGGGAGGCTAAGGCGAGAGGACCACTTGAGTCCAGGAGTGCAAGACCAGCCTGGGCAACACAGGGGATTGTGTCTCTACAAAAAATAAAGAAAAATTAGCCAGGAGTGGTGGCACATGCCTGTGGTCCCAGCTGCCCAGGAGGCTGAAGTGAGAGGATCACTTGAGCCTGGAAAGTAAGCCATGCTTGAGCCACTACACTCCAGCTTGGGTGACAGAGTGAGAGCTTGTCTTTAAAAAAAGCCAAACCAACCAAACAAACAGTAACCTTTTAAATCAAAAGCAAAAAACAAAATTGTTTCAGGGCCTAGAAGAAATAGCTTCTAAGTGAGGGAGGCTAAGTAGATGAGGGAAAGATCCACTCATTCCTTCGTTTACTGACTCAATATGTTTTGAATGTTTACCATATATGAGGTGTACCACTCCTAATATTGGGTATTAGGAGTAAAAAAATGATTCAAAATAATTTCTACCTTTAAGGAGTTACAGATTCTTAGGAAATATAGGTATATAAACAATCAAGCAATTATAACACTGTGTGATGTGGTATTACAGTACACAGCAGCAACACAAAGCATTAAGTAATCAACTCTACTTGTGCCAGGAATAAATGCTAAGAGATTCATGGGCATTAGCTCATGTAAGACTCACTATTGCCCTATTAAATGCCTGTAGGGGTCCTTATTAGTCAAGTTCTCATTAGAAAAGTCCCCACAGTTAAGAGATTACATTAAGACGCAAAAGTTACCTAATATATGTTTGCCAATGAACCAACCATTTGTAAAATTAGTTCTTAAGCATCCCTCCTCATATAACATATCTTTCTCTCCCCATTCATCTATTTGCAGATTTATTCCAAACTGTTTGAAAAGTAAAATTGAAAATCTTTTGCAAAAGATGTAGGACATTCAGAAAATCAGAGAAAACAATAATGGAGAGCTGCTCAAATCACAAGAAAAGCCACTGACAAAAACAAGCATGTTGTGGAACTAGACAATAATTGTAGAAGAGAAAGTCAACAACAGTGGTGACATAAACTGACACTTCACAAGAATATGATTTAAAAGGAAAAGAATTCAAAAGTAAAATATCAGGCTGGGCGCAGTGGCTCACGCCTGTAATTCTAGCACTTTGGGAGGCCGAGGCGGGTGGATCACGAAGTCAGGAGTTCAAGACCAGCCTGGCCAAGATGGTGAAAACCTGTCTCTATTAAAAAAAAAAAAAAAGTAAAATACCAGACCAGGTACAGTGGCTGTACAGTTTGTTGTGATTCCCAGGCTGGGCACTGCGGCTCACGCCTGTAATCCCAGCACCTTGGGAAGCCAAGGCAGAAGGATTGCTTGAGCCCAGGAGTTTGAGGCCAGCCATAGCAACACAGTGAGACCTTGTCTCTACAAAAAAAAGATTTAAAAATTAGCCAGAAGTGGTGACTTGTGCCTGTATTCCCAGCTACTGATGAGGCTGAAGCGGGAGGATACCTTGAGCTCCGGAAGTCAAGGCTGCAGTGAGCCATGATCGTACCACTGCACTTCAGCCAGGGCAACAGACTGAGGCTCTGTCTCTGAGTGAAAAAAAAAAGTAAAATATCTTGCAAAAATGACCTTTTGGGGACAAGATCGAAAATCAGCATGTCTTCCTCCTTCAACCCAACTGTGAGGATGCTTACTGCAAGAAACCTTTGGGAGTAAAAAGAGTTTGTCAGTTTCTGAATGGAAGAAAATGGCCTTCTGAACAAGTAAGAGCACCAGTGTCATGAAAATAGATATTCTGGATGAGAATTTACTTGTGTCTCTTTTCTTTCTTCCCTACATTGAGCTGGGCACATCATTGCTTACTCTTTCTCTACCGTGTAGAAGAAAAATATCAGTAATACCAGCATCAGGCTAGTGGTAGGGCAATACTGGGGCAGTGTGAGAACCTGGAAGAGGTAATTACAGGTGCAGGCAGACTAGTTGGGTCCAATTGTTTCCTCTGGATCCTTCCCCACCTCCCCTCACCTCAAGTGAATGCAAAAAGGCAACTCTTAGGAGACAGCAGAGCAGAGGTGCAAGCTTCCATGAGGGGCAGAGTTCCCTGACGGGAGGTGAACTGGGAGTGATGGGCAGATAATGGGAGATGGTCTAGTCCAAACATCTGAGGAGTACAGGCATTGTACAGGAAAACCAAAATGAAACGTTCTAACAGAGAATTAATAGACCAAACTTAACAAAAATTTAAAATAAACATATTAAATATCCTTTAAGAGTTAAGAGAGGATATTGGGAAAAGGAAAAAAGAACAAGAACATTATGCTGGGAACCAAACATATAATGACTGAAAGAAAAACACTCTTTGAAAGGAGTAACATAAAAAATGAGTAAATCCAGAGAACAAACTTGTGAGCTGGAAGATAAGGTCAGAAACTCTAAGTATTTTTTTAAAAAAATTGTAAGGTAAAATAGAAAAGAAAATCCATATGGAGTCAGGAAATGGTAATGTTGAAACCAATATATGTAATATGAATTCAAGAACGAAAAAATGAAGGGGAAGGAGTATCTGGATAAATGACAAGAATATCCTGGAACTAAAGAAAGGTGAAAGTCCACAGATTGAAAGGCTTCACAAGGTGCCTACAAGATAGGGAAGAAAAAAGCTCCACTTAAACAAATTATGGTGAAAAATTACAATATTTTAATAAAAACATTCAAACAGAAAACTTGAGAGAGCAGTACAATGAACAAGTGTCTTTCACCTAGATCTAACAATTACTAGCATTTTTTGCAATATCTGCTTTTTCCTACTTTTTTGGAATCTTTTTTTTTTTTTAAAGACAGGGTTTCACCATGTTGGACAGGCTGGTTTCAAACTCCTGACCTCAAGTGATCCACCTGCTTCGGCCTCCCAAAGTGCTAGGATTGCAGGCGTGAGCCACCATGCCTGGCCTTGGAATCATTTTAAAATAAACTGCAGACATCAAACTTCACTCTAAATGCTATAATATGCCTGTTGTAAGGATAAGGACATTCCCCTATATAACCACAATACAAATTCCCTAAAATCATCTTTCAGTCTGTATTCAAATTTCCCCAACTGTCCCCAAAATATCTCTTATATCTGCTTAATGTGAACAAGAACTAATGAAGTTTCTCTCATTGCACTTTATTGCCTTTTCAGACTTGTAAAATGTAGAAAATATTGTCACATTTTTTCTTTGTAACATTGATTTTTTTTAAAGAGAGTAGAACTATTTTCTTGTGGAATGTACCACATTCTGGATTTGTCTAATTATTTCTTCATGGTGTCACTATCTAATCCCTATATCCTCTATATTTCCTGAAAACTAGGAATTAAGCCTAAAATCTTGATTAAGTTTAGAGGAAAACAAGCTTGACAAAAATTCTTTATAGGCAATGCTATGAATTTCATAATACATCTTACCAGAAGGCACATCATGTCAGGTTTAGTGATGCTAAATTCAAGCTCTGAGTTAAATAGTGAATACCATAGCTTATTCATAATCCCATACTGATGGATGTTTGGGTCGTTTCTAATCCATTGCTATTACAAATTATGTTGCAATGAAACATCTTTGAAGTATATTTTTATATATGGAAATGTCGCTTCAAGGTATAATTTCCTGAAAGTTGATTGGCATATATAACTTAATTAGATAATACTAAATTCCCTTGCATGGGATTGTACAATTTTGTATTGCCATTGGTAATGTATGACAGTGTCTGATAATTCACTCTCATATGCTAACAGAATGTGCTGTCACATTTTTTGATTTCTGACAATTTGATAGTTGAGATGAGATGATAGCTAAGGAATAATGTCTTAGTGTTGCTTTCAATGGACTTTCTATTACTAAGAGTGAGTTCAATTATCTTTTCACATATTTAAGGAACATTTACTATCTTTTTTTGTAAACTATTTTCAAATTTTATCTATTGTCCTATCATGCTTTTAGTGTAATCTTCTCAATTTCTAAGGCAAATCAGCCTTTTGTCTGTGGTACAAGCTGCAATTATCTTCTGTTTTTCATTTGTCTTTTGCTATGCTTATGGTGCTTTTTGTACCCATCCAAATGTTTTTTACTTTAATCTTTATATTTTTTAAGTTGTCAGCCTTTATTGTAATTTCTTCTGATTTTGAGTAATAATTATAAAAGATTCTCCCTTCTCCCAGTTCTAAAGGAATTCATCCTGTTTTTTTTCCTAGGGCTTATATGGTTTCAGTTTTTTACATTTAGATCTCAAATCTATTTTGCTAATAACATTTTTCAAGTCTTTTATATCCTTACTGATTTTCTGTCTACTTTTATCTAGGTATAAATGTGAATTTATCTATTTTTCCTTCAGATCTGTCAGCTTTTCCTTCATATATTTTGAAGCTCTGAATCAAATGCATATACACTTATTTATTTATAATTTTAATTTTTTTAGAGTCTGTATCTTGCTGTCACCCAGTCTGGAGTGCAGCCTCAAAATCCTGGGCTCAAGCAATCCTCCTGCCTCAGCCTCCTGAATACCTGAGACCACCACACCCGGCTAAGTATTCAAATTTTAAATTTTTGGTAGAGATGGGGTCTCACTATGTTGCCAGGCTGGTTTTGAACTCCTGGTCTCAAGCCATCCTCCTGCCTTGGCCTCCCAAAGTGCTGGGATTACAGTATGAACCACCATAATCGGCTAATCTTTACTTCTTCTAACTGTTGTTCAATTTTCTCTTCATTAGTAGTTGTCAGCTATGTGATTGTAATGTGCGTTTATATGGTTTTCTTCTTATATTTATCCTACTTGGAGTTAGTTGAGATTCTTGGATAAAGCAGGGTAGTTAAAAACAGTATTATAACTGCATTCTATATTGTGAAAAGCTAGAAGAAAGTCTAAATATGTTAAGTAGAGGCAGGAAAGATATTAAAAAGTCCCAAACTGAACTCCTAGAAATGAAAACTACAATTTCTTAGGTGAAAAATACACTGGATAAAAGTAACAATATATTGGCTGGGTGTGGTAGCTCATGCCTGTAATCCCAGCACTTTGGGAGGCCAAGGCAGGCGGATCACCTGAGGTCAGGAGTTCAAGACCAGCCTAGCCCACATGCAGAAACCCTGTCTCTACTAAAAATACAAAAATTAGCTGGGCTTGGTGGCAGGCGCCTGTAATCTCAGCTACTCGGGAGACTGAGGCAGGAGAATCACTTGAACTCGAGAGGCAGAGTTTGCAGTGAGCCAAGACTGTGCCACTGCTCTCCAGCCTGAGTGACAGCGAGACTCTATTAAAAAAAAAAAAGTAACAATATATTAGTGAAAACACTAGAAATTTTCCAAAATGAAACACAGGGGCAAGAGAGAGAATTTACCACAAATTACATTTTTGGGATGAAAGAAGTGTGGTTATTGAATACAAATGAGATGAGCTCCAATGTGGTAAATGATATGAGAGACATAGGAAAGATTCTGAAAAGGGAATTGGACAGAGATTTAATGAAGGGGATAAATAAAAAGATTGACAAAGAGCATACAAGACCAAGCTGAGCTTATATAATATTTTTTTTGTTACAGATTCATTCTTCCATCTGCTACTCTAGAAATACCAAATGATTTTCATCATTTCTGTTCTTTTCCTATCCTCCAAACCGTGTCAAATTAGTCCTGTGAATTACTTTTCTAGTTTCTTGTATTTGTCTTCTTTTTCCAATAACACCCCAGTTCAGGCTCTTATTTTCCATCTGCCTATACTTTAATAGTCTGCTAACCTGCCATCCATCCTGAATTGTACTGTCAAATTAATTTTCCTAAGGCATCACACTTTGATTGTGTCACTTTTTTTGGCTCTAAAATCTTCAAAGGCCCCATTCCTACTGTCTTCTGAATAAAGTTTGGATTTGTGTTTATCTGCAATTCAAAGTTTGACCTATTTTTCCAGCTTTTCAAAAGTCCTGTATGTATACTAAATTATCTATTACCTACAACTAACTTTCATTTAATTGTCTCTTCTTTTAGTCACTAACTTAACCAACTGAATACCTACTATGTGGTAAACATTAGTCTAAATGCCAGTGATAAAGTCACTTTCTTTCTTGGAGGTTGATCACTATCATATGAACCCATAAAATCAATTTTCTAAATGTTCAAAGTTGAAGATCAGGCCTCACATAGAGGTAAGATCATCACAGTATAGTCACTTCAGGAGGTTTTATCTGAAATAGTCAATCAGCCTTTCTCTATGTTCAGAACGCATGGAAAAAATGATTCCCATGGGGTTCAAGAGAGAACACTGAGAACAGACCACAGAAAAATGAGAGAATCATATTAAAGTGAATGAAAGAAGTCTGGCTACCCCTTTAGAATCATTTCCCTCTAACTGGGAAAGCATACATTATCTGTACCACACTAATGGAAACTGAAAAATTCGCTGTGCTTTCTTTTTTCCCTCCTTTTTATTTTATTTTATTGTATTTTTTACAAGACAGTTTCACTCTGTTGCCCAGGCTGGCATGATCTTGGTTCGCTGGAACCTCTGCCTCCCGAGCTCAAGGGATTCTTGTGCCTCAATCTCCCAAGTAGCTGGGATTACAGTCGCCCACCACCATGCCTGGCTAATTTTTGTACTTTTAGTAGAGACGAGGTTTTGCCTTGTTGCCTATGCTGGTTTCAAACTCCTGGACTCAAGTAATACGCCCGCCTCAGCCTCTCAAAGCGTTGGGATTACAGGAGTGAGCCACCGCACCTGGTCTCCTGTGCTTTCGTATACAGAGCATGCATTTCATCCCTTTTACAGATATTTTTGAGAATCTATTATAGAACAGACCCCGTGATAGATGTGTAAGTCAATTTGAGATGGACCTCCTGAAAAGGCCTAGAGTCAGGGACCTGAAGCTCTGAACATTCAACAGTATTGCTTATGGTATTTATGTTTCTGTGTGAGTAAATCAATGTCTTTTTGGCAGCAGAGTAAATCACTAAGGTGAAGGGTTAGAGTCTCAATAGTGAGCAAAAGTGGATTATTGGCCAACAGTGTATCATGGGAATATTGAGTAAGCATGACAGTGCATATTTGTAATGCACAAGGTCACCTCAGATTTTAGGCTTCTATTAAGACTGCCCCAACTCATGCATGAGAAAAGGAATGTGGATTTGTTTAGGTATTTATGCATTTTCTAAGGCCCCCTTCTAACTCTAAGACCACAAATGTTTAGTCAAACTAAAGTTTTTATATTTTTCTTTCCCAGTGGAGGCCTTCCCAACCACTCTATGGCAGGCGTGTCATAATATCAGGTTAAAATCCAGAGACAAATTTACCATGTAGTTAATAAAATTAAACTTCAAACATTTGTTAAAATTAAACAAAAGAGTGGGTTACTTATTTGCATTGGTCCTTTCTAAATAAATATTCACTTTTGTACCTAATTTTGACTCATAATCATACTTTTTTTTTTTTTTTGGGTGCCGTGACTCGGATCATGCATTCTTTTTCTAAAGAGAATTGTAGGCTGGGCTCGGTGGCTCACACCTATAATCCCAGTGCTTTGGGAGGCCGAGGCGGGTGGATCAGGAGGTCTAGAGGTCGAGACCATCATGATCAACATGGTGAAACCCCGTCTCTACTAAAAATACAAAAAATTAGCTGGGCACGGTGGCGGAAGCCTGTAGTCCCAGCTACTAGGGAGGCTGAGGCAGGAGAATTGCTTGAACCCAGGAGGTGGAGGTTGCGGTGAGCCAAGATCACCCGCCCCATTGTACTCCAGCCTGGGTAACAAGAGCAAAATTCCGTCTCAAAAAAAAAAAAAAAAAAAGGAAAAAATGTTAATAAAAAGAAAAAAAAAATTGTATAAGGTCATCTAAGACCTTGAAATGCCCCTGATAGAAACTGTAGAATTGTTGATGTATTCTCTTATTCACTTCATCTTTTAATTGTTTTGTTTGTTTATAACTGGCACATCTTGTTTGATTCTAAGAACCACAATATCTTTAATTCTATGAACCACCAATGTTCTTAGATTTGCTCTTTCTTCTTAATTTCTGCTGATACCACTTACTGGTTAAGAGATTCCTCACTAAAAATTGTGTTATGGTGACAGCCTAACAGTTGGTTTCCCTGGATGTGATCTCTCTCTCAAATTAATCTATCTGATATAAGGCTTCCAGATTCGTTTTTTAAAAAAAAGAAACACTGCTTGTTTGGCAAAATTCTCAAGCAAGCTTAAGATGTTTCACTGACTTCCTACTATCACCAATCTCCTAAAATTGGGATGTTTAAGTGCCCAGACAAAAGTGGCACTTGGTCAGAGGATACTAGAAACCACAGGAGAAATGTGACACATTTTTCCAGAGTATCCATTTTATTTGATGGAGTAATTTAAAACCTCACTCCCCCCCCACCATCTTCCCCTTATTTATATCAAACAGATACAGAATTAATGTAAAAAGGAAAAACAAATTGAGTTCAGATGCACAGAATTAGATATATCATTATTCTTGGTTCATGACACAATCTCCTTGTTGGTGCATTCAAGACCCTCATTCATTCATTCATTCATTCATTCAAAATAATACAACAAATATCCATGACATTACCACCAACATGAAACTACGAAATGAATTTCCATTTACATTCACCTCTTTTATCTTCAGTTGTATCACCCAGCCTCTTCCCCATTCCAAGGTAACACTACTGAAATCATCATTCTCTTGCTTTCCCTTTTAATGTCACATGTAAATATATTCAAAAACAGTGGTTTTTTTTTTTTTTTTTGCGGGGCAGGGAGTGTTTAGATGTTATTAACTTTATGTGTAATCTTTAAGGACATACGCTTTTCACTTAATACTATATTGCTAGGATTAATCCACATTATGGCATATAATTATGGTACATTCACTTGGAGTGGATATAAATATATCCTTATTTAATTATGAGTATAACTCCACTGCCCTGTACGGTTCGATGGGGAAGGTACTGATTTTTCATTTTCTGTAGATGTGGTCCCTGTCCTCCAGGATCTTCTAATTAATTTATTGCCTGTTAATGGGCATTTGGGTTGTTTTCAGGTTTTCGTATTAAAGAGTGCTCAAACGAACACTCTTGTATGCATGCCCTGATACTTGTTATAAAGGTTTTTTTGGACTGTGCACAGTGGCTCATGCCTGTATTCCCAGCACCTTAGAGGGCTGAGGTGGGAGGATTGTTTGAGCCCAGAAGTTCAAGACCAGCTTAAGCAAGACAGTTGATATGGTTTGGCTGTGTCCCCACCCTAATCTCAACTTGACTTGTATCTCCCAGAATTCCCCCATGTTGTGAGAGGAACCCAGGGGAGGTAATTGAATCGTGGGGGCCAGTCTTTCCTGTGCTATTCTCGTGATAGTGAATAAGTCTCATGAGCTCTGATGGTTTTATCAGGGGTTTCTGCTTTTGCTTCTTCCTCATTTTTCTCTTGCCGCTGCCATATAAGAAGTGCGTTTTGCATCCTGCCAAGATTCTGAGGCCTCCCCAGCCATGTGGAACTATAAGTCCAATTAAACCTCTTTTCATTCCCAGTTTCAGCTATGTCTTTATCAACAGTGTGAAAATGAACTAATACAATAGTGAAACCCTATCTCTACCAAAAAAATAAAATAAAAAACTCACTGGGCATGATGGCATGAGCCTGTAGTCCCAGCCACCAGGAGGATGAAGTGGGAGAATAGCTTGAGCCCAGAACGCCAAGGATGTAGTGAGCTGTGATTGTACCACTGCATTCCAGCCTGGACAACAGAGCAAACTCTGTCTCAAAAAAAAAAAAGTTTATTTTATGTATATGCCTAGGAGCAAAATGGCAGGTCAAAGGGTGGACATGCAAATGTTTATCTTTACAGGATAATGCCAAAGGGTTCCAAAAGGGCTGTACGAATTTACACTCCCACCAGCAATGATTAAGATATTCTGATGATCCTTTTGGAGGCTGAGGTGGGCGGATCATGAGGTCAGGAGTTCGAGATCAGCCTGGTCAACATGGTGAAAACCCATCTCTACTAAAGATACAAAAAATTATCTGGTCATGGTGGTGTGTGCCTGTAATCCTAGCTACTCAAGAGGCTGAGGCAGGAGAATCGCTTGAACCCAGGAGGCGGAGGGTGCAGTGAGCCAAGATTGCGCCATTGCACTCTAGCCTGGGTGACAAGGCGAGATACTGTCTTAAAAAAAAAATTCTGATTATCTGTATCCTCTAGATATGGCCAACTTTAAACATTTCTTTAACAGATATATATCAAGTTCACCATTTTAAACTTTTTTTTTGTGTGTATTTTTAGTAGAGACAGGGTTTCTCCATGTTGGTCAGGCTGGTCTCGAACTCCTGACCTCAGATGATCTGCCCATCCCAGCCTCCCAAAGTGCTGGGATTACAGGTGTGAGCCACCACACCCAGCCCTCATTTTAAACATTTTTAAGTATATAGTTCAGAGACATTAAGTACATGCACACTGTTGTGCAACCGTTACTACCATCCATCTCCAGAACTTGTTTATCTTTCTGATCTGAACCTCTGTCAGGTGCAGTGGCTAACGCTGTAATCCCAGCACTTTGGGAGGCCAGGGTGGGCAGATCACTGGAGGTTGGGAGTTTGTGACCAGCCTGGCCAACATGGTGAAACCCCATCTATACTAAAAATACAAAAATTAGCTGGGTGTGGTGGTACATGCCTGTAATCCCAGCTGCTTGAGAAGCTGAGGTGGGAGAGTCGCTTGAACCTATTAAATGGAGGTTGCAGTGAGCCAAGATTATACCATTGCACTCCAGCCTGGCTGACAGTGTGAGATGCCATCTTAAAAAATAATAATAATAAACTGTATCTGATTAAAAATAACTCTCCGTTTTCCCTTCCTCTAGCCGAGGAAACCGCCATTCTGTTTTTTATCCCAATGGATATGATTACTCTGGATACCTGTATAAACCAAAAATAAAATTATAAGGACCCCCCACCACACAAGCCATCAGAATGGAACCCTTCTCTTGGGCAAGGGCAGTTCAAAGTTAACCTGAAAACCTAGCTCAGGTCATTATGGGAAGTGGGAGCTGGATATGCCTCATTATACTTTTCTCTCTTTTGGAATGATTGATAGAACAGACATTAAAGTCTGATAAGAAACATTTACACTCTATTCTCTCTGAAGCCTGCTACTTGGAGACTTCATTTGCATGATAAAACTTTGGTCTACACAACCCCTTACTATAACCCAGACATTCTTTTCTACTGATAACCTTTTCAACCAATTGCCGATCAGAAAATTTAAAAATCTACCTACGACGTGGAAGCCCCAGTTTCAAGTTGTCCTGCCTTTCCAGACCAAACCAAGGTACATCTTACATGTATTGATTGATGTCTCATGACTCTCTAAAATGTATAAAAGCAAGCTGTACCCTGACCACCTTGGGACCACTTGAGGCTGTATCACAGGCATATCCTTAACCCTGGCAAAATACACTTCCTAAATGGATTGAGACCTGTCTTGGATACTTTTGGTTTACACCTGATATTAGAGAAATCATACACTATTTGTTCTTTTCTGGCTAGCTTATCTCACTTAGCATATCTTCAAGGTTCATCCATGTTATAGTATATGTCAGAATTTCTCAAGGCAGAATAATATCCCATTGTATGTATATACCATATTATTTTATCCATTCATCCACTGATGGACATTTAGGATACTTCTACCTTTTGGCTACTGTGAATAATGCTGCCATGAACATGGGTATACAAATATCTGTTGAAGTCTCTGCTTTCAGTTATTTTGGGTAGATACCAAGAAGTGGAATTGCTGGATCTATGGTAATTCTATATTTAGTGCAGTGGCATGCTCATGGCTCACTGCAGCCTCATCCTCCTGGGCACAGGTGATCCTCCCACCTCAGCCTCCTGAGTAGCTGGGACTACAGGCATGTACCATTATACCTGGCTGATTCTGGTATTTTTTTGTAGAGACAGGGTTTCACCATGTTGCCCATGATGGTCTCAAACTTTTGGGCTCATGTGATCCACCTGCCTCAGCCTCCCAAAGTGCTGGGTTTATAAGTGTGAGCCACCATGCCTGACCTTATGTTTAATTTTTTGAGGAACAACAATACTGATTTCCCATCCTGACTGTATCATTTTGCATTCACCCCAGAAATGCACAAGGGGTCGACTTTCTTCACTTCCTTACCAATACTTGTTTTGTTTTTTAATAACTGCCATCCTATTGAGTGTGAAGTGATTTGATTTGCAATTCCCTAATTAGTTATGCTGACCATCTTTTCAGGGCTTATCAGCCATTTGTTTATCTTCTTTGGAGAAACCTTTGTTCAAGTCCTTTGCCCATTTTTGAATTGGGTGTTTTTTTTGTTTGTTTGTTTGGTTGGTTTTTTTTTGGTGAGTTATAGGATTTTAAAATGTATTTACAATGGATTTTAACAACTTACCAGATATATGCTTTGTAAATATTTCTCCTGTTCCATGAGTTGGCTTTCACTCTGTTGTGTCCTTTGATGAACAAAAATTTTTAATTTTGATAAAGTCTAATTTATTTCTTGTTGCCTTTGCTTTTGGTGTTACATTCAGTAAATCATTGCCAAATCTAATGTCATGAAGGTTTTCCCATTTTCATCTAAGAGTTTTAGAGTTTTAGCACTTCCATTTAAGTCTTTGATCCATTTTGAGTTAATTGTTGCACGTGACTATCTTAAAGATAAATTATGTTGGGAAAACTGGATATCCATGCACGAAATTCACCATTTACTGAAAAGATAAACAGTGGGCTGGGCGCGGTGGCTCACGTCTGTAATCCCAGCACTTTGGGAGGCCAAGGTGGGTGGATCATGAGGTCAAGAGATCGAGAAAATCCTGGCCAACATGGTGAAACCCCATCTCTACTAAAAATACGAAAATTATCCGGGGGTGGTGGCATGCACCTACGGTCCCAGCTACTCAGGAGGCTGAGGCGGAAGATGGCTTGAACTCAGGAGGCGGGGGTTGCAGTGAGCCGGGATTGCACCACTGCACTCCAGCCTGTCGACAGAGCAAGACAAGACTCCGTCTCAAAAAAAAAAAAAAGATAAATAGTGTTGGGAAAACTGGATTTTTTTTTTTTATTTTTTAGTCAGGGTCTAACTCGGTCACCCAGACTGGAGTGCAGGGGCATGATCTTGGCTCACTGCAACCACTGCCTCTGAGATATAAGTGATTCTCGAGCCTCTGCCTCTTGAGTAGCTGGGATTACAGGTATTTGCCATCAAGCCCAGCTAATTTTTGCATTTATAGTAGAGCTGGGGTTTCACCATGTTGGCCAGGCTGGTCTTGAACTCCTGACCTCAGATGATCTGCCCACCTCAGCCTTCCAAAATGCTGAGATTACAGGCATAAGCCACTGCACCTGGCCCCCCAAAAAAACAAAAAACAAAAAAAACCAGGATATTTTTAGGTTATTTACCTTTTAGATTTTTTTTTAGATACTTAGATTTATCGTTTAGATTATTTATCTTTTCAATAAATGGTGATGAGAAAACTGGATATCTACATGTGAAAATGGGTAAAACTGGATATCCTTTCTCCATTGATTGATTGGTCTTGACAGCCTTGTCAAAAATCAATTGACCATATATGTAAGGGTTTATTTCTGGGTTCTTTATTCTATATGTCTGTCCTTATGCCAGGACTACAGTGTTTTGATTACTGTAGCTTTATAGTTAAATTTTGAAATCAGGAAGTATGAGACCTTCAACTTCCTTCTCTTGCAAAATTGTTTTGGCTACTTGGGGTACTTTGAGTTTTCATATAAATTTTAGCATGAATTTTTTATTTCTGAAAAAAAGTCACTGGGATTTTGACAGGGATTACATAATGAACCTGTAGATCACTTTGAGTAGTATTAACATCTTAAGTGTTTCAATCTATGAACACAGTGTGTCATTTCATTTATTTGTGTATTTAATTTCTTTCAACGACATTTGTCATTTTCAGTGTACAAGTCTTTTGTCTCTTTGGTTTAATTTATTCACAAGTATTTTCGTTTTGATGCTATTGTAAACAGAATTTTTAAGATTTCCTTTTTAAACTTTACATTGAAATGCAAATAAATTTTGTGTGTTGATTTTGCATCCTGCAACTTTTTAAATTCTAGCAGGGTATTTTGGGTAGAATCTTTAGGGTTTTGTACATAAAAGATCATGTTGCCTGTAAATAAGTCATTTTACCTCTTCCTTTCCAATATGATGGCCTAACTTTTTAATTTTTGCTAACCAAATAGACTGGTCCCAAATATGGTTCCCTGATACTGATGAGGCTGAATATCTTTTTATAATGAAGCATTAATACCACTCCCATTAATAGTAAAATTTACATATGATGTTAGGATAAATATAAAGTCCTAAGCTTCAGACCTCATCTCTAAATCTTAGGGTCTCATTCCCTCTCTTCTGCTCCTAATGAGTGCTGTAGTAGAAAATTTTTGAAGACTAATTTGCTGCAGCATAAAGCTTAAGCCTTTCTATTAGTCTTTCAAATGCACAACATAAGTGATTCTTAACCTTTATTGGTTTATAAACACCTTTGAGAATTGGATGAAAACTATGAAACTTCAATTAGAAAATAATGCACACATGAAGTTTTACATGCATTATCAGGAGGAAATGCATGGCTCTCCTAAAGTTCAACACTGAGGTTGGGCGTGGTGGCTCATCCCTGTAATCCAAGCACTGTAGGAGGCCTGGATGGGTGGATCATTTGTGGCCAGGAGTTCGAGACCAGCTTGGACAAGATAGTGAAATGCCATCTCTACAAAAAATACAAAGATTATTTGGGTATCGTGATGTACACCTGTAGTACCAGCTACTCAGGAGACTGAGGTGGGAGGATCAATTGAGCCTGGGAGGTCAACGCTGCAGTGAGCCATGACTGCACCACTGCACTCTAGCCTAGGCGACAGAACAAGACCCTGTCTCAAAAATAAAGTTGGCTGGGCGTGGTGGCTCAGGCCTGTAATCCCAGCACTCTGGGAGGCCGAGGCGGGTGGATCACGTGAAGTCAGGAGTTAGAGACCAGCCTGGACAACATGGTGAAACCCTGTCTCTACTAAAAATACTAAATCTCGGCTTGCTGCAATCTCCACCTCCTGGGTGCAAGTGATTCTTCTGCCTCAGCCTCCCTAGTAGCTGAGATTACAGGCGCCTGCCACCACACCCAGCTAATTTTTGTATTTTTAGTGGAGAAGGGGTTTCACCATATTGGCGAGGCCAGTCTTGATCTCCTGACCTTGTGGTCCACCCTCCTCGGCCTCCCAAAGTGCTGGGATTACAGGCACGGGCCACCGTACCCGGCCTCGTATTTTATTTTTAATTATATTTGGGAAGAGACATCATGATTTTCTCAGTGCCCAGGGTTTCTGAAGGTCTTCATCTAGTCCTGCTAGCCTAGTAGGAAAAAAAGTAATAATCTTCTCCTAAAAACTTGATTCCTCTTTTGTTTTCTCTGGTATGTATTCAGGTATCCAAGAAAAGAAAAATATCTGGGAGCTGCCCCCAACTTCTTCTTCTTCCCAATCTTCCACACCCAGTCATCTTTGTATTTGACAAAGATGACTCCTGCCTAAATGAGAAGAATGGCCTGACAGGGACAGAATGGGGTATACAACTGGAGACCAGCTAGAAAGCTGTAATACAACGGGAGATAATGATAATCTGAATTGAAGTGTAATAGAGGAGACTGAAAGATGTGGAAAAAAGGATATGAAAAGGGGGCTATCTATGAAACTTGGAAAGTAAATATGTGAGATAGAGAGGGAGTTACTGAGGAAAGTTCCCTTATTTGGCTTGAAAACCAGTTAGATGGTGGTGCTATTCATTAAGAGAACAAGAGAATATTGGAGTTTGGGGAAGATAATACGATGGATTGATTTTTATATATCCAAATGGAAATTTCCAGTGGGCGGCTAACTACTAGGCCTGAAACTGGAAAGAAACTTGGGCTATGGATAAGATTTTATGAATTATCAGCAGATAAATAACTGAAGCTACTGAAGAAATGAGCATAGGGAAAATGAATAATAAGAAGAAAATTAGTTCAAGTAGTATGTGCTCAGTGGTTGAATATAGCCAATAACAAGAACAGACAGGGCTGGGCGGGATGGCTCTCGCCTATAATCCCAGCACTTTGGGAGGCTGAGGCGGGCGGATCACGAGGTCAGGAGTTCAAGACCAGCCTGACCAACATGGTGAAACCGTGTCTCTACTAAAAATACAAAAAAAATTAGCCGGGCGTGTAGCACATGCCACTGTACTTCAGCCTGGGCAACAGAGTGAGAGTGTCTGAAACAAAACGAAACAGACCATGTACCTTCTAAACACTTTCCTCACATTTTTTTAAAATTAAAATCCTTTAAACTTACTATTATCATGACATTTTACAGTCCAGAAAAACCAAGGCACAGTATAGTGAAGCAATTTGCCTGAAATTACATATCTAGTTAAATGGTGAGGCCAGGGTTTGAAGACAGGTAGTCCGACTCCAGGACTTTGTTCTCAACCCTATACAAACCTTGCAGTAATTCCTGAAGGTAGATATTTTTACCTATACTTTACAGATTTAAAACAACGAGGCTCAGAGAAATTAAATAACTTGCTAACTTAATAAGGTAGCTTACATGTACTAGGGCTAAAATTGAAATGTAAAGTTCATATTATTTTTTTTTTAAAAGATAGATAGGGTTTCACCATGTTGGTCAGGCTGGTCTTGAACTCCCGACCTCAGGTGATCCACCCGCCTTGGCCTCCAAAGTGCTTGGATTACAGGCGTGAGCCACGACACCTGCCCAAGTTCATATTGTTTCAAATCTCAGAGTGTAAGTAGGGATTTATAATTCTCTTATCATCTTTTACAATGCCTAGATTAGTATTAAATGTGTATTTAAAGAACAGTATTGGGGCCAGACAAGGTGGCTCAGGCCTATAATCTCAGCACTTTGGGAGGCCAACGTGGGTGGATCACAAGGCCAAGATCGAGACCATCCTGTCCAACATGGTGAAACCCCATCTCTACTAAAAATAGAGAAATTAGCTGGGCGTGGTGGCGTGCTCCTGTAGTCCTAGCTACTCGGGAGGCTGAGACAGGAGAATCACTTGAACCTGGGAGGCAGAGGTTGCAGTGAACCAAGATTGTGCCACTGCACTCTAGTCTGGTGACAGAGACAGACTCTTGTCTCAAAAAAATCAAAACAAAAAAACAGTATTGGGCCAGGCACAGTTGCTCACACCTGTAATCCTAGCACTTTGGGAGGAGGCAGAAGTGGGTGGATCACCTGAGATCAGGAGTCCAAGACCAGCCTGGCCAAAAAGGTGAAACCCTGTCTCTACTAAAAAACATAAAAATTAGCTGGGCGTGGTGGTACATGCCTGTAAACCCAGCTACTTGGGAGGCTGAGGCAGGAGAATCCCTTGAACCCGGGAGGTGGAGGTTGCCATGAGCTGAGATCATGCCACTGCACTCTAGCCTGGGCGACAGAGTGAGACTCCATCTCAAAAAAATATATAAATAAATAAAAATAAATGAAGAACAGTATTGACTGAGCACGGTGGCTCATGCCTGTAATCCTAACATTTTGGGAGGCTGAAGCAGGAGGATTGCTTTGAGCCCTGGAGTTTGAGACCCAGCCTGGGCAACAATGTGAGACCCTGTCTCTCTCTTTTTTTTTTTTTTAAGATGGGATTTTAGGCCGGGCGTGGTGGCTCACGCCTGTAATCCAAGCACTTTAGAGGCCAAGGTGGGCGGATCACCTGAGGTCGGGAGTTCAAGACCAGCCTGATCAACATGGTGAAAACCCCGTCGTTGAAAAATTAAAAATATAAAAAAAAATGGGGGGGGTTGGCGGTGTTCCAGCGGGTGGGAGCGCGCAAGGAG